>APFE030610364.1:48095-83659 GCA_000404065.3 Pinus taeda
CACAAACTTTTGAATATCTAATTTAAGGCCATCCCAAAAAAATTCCTTCTTAACCCTGTGGTAAGTTTTTAAAAATCCAGAGTGCCCTCCTAAGGGAGAAGTGCGCAATTCCATAAGAATCTTTTGTTTTAGCTGGGAATTCTTACATAGGTATAAGCGATCTTTGTACCATAACAAATCATTTTTCCAGCTAAATATATCAGACGTACTGGAATCTTGTTGTAACTTTCGAATAAGTGCCCACACTTCTTCGTCATTCTTCCATTCCTCCCTTGCTTCGTTTATCCAATCTATTTGGATAATAGAAATGGCACACAACAATGCTTCCACATCCTCATCCTTGCTTGAGAGTGCATCTGCCACCACATTTTGCTTCCCTTTTTTGTAGATGATTTCAAAGTCATAACCCAACATCTTTGTGACCCACTTTTGTTGCTCTTTAGAAGATAATCTTTGTTCTAAAAAGTATTTAAGGCTATCATGATCCGTTTTTACCTTGAAGTGTCTTCCCATTAGGTAGGGTCACCATTTCTTAAGTGCATGGAGTATTGCCAACATTTCCTTCTCATAAATAGCTTTCTGTAAAAACTTTCCCTTGATTGGACGACTTTCAAAAGCAATGGGTCTTTCATCTTGCATTAAAACAGCACCAAGTCCATTTCCTGAAGCATCACATTCCACAATAAAGGTTTTTGTGAAGTCTGGTGTAGCTAAGACAGGCGCTTGGCACATTGCCTCTTTAAGATGTTTGAAAGCCTTTGTTGCTTCTGGAGTCCATGAAAATGCATCTTTCTTCAATAGTGTTGTTAGAGGTGCTGCTATTCTCCCATAATTCTTAACAAACTTGCGATAATACCCTGTCAACCAAGAAATCCTCGCAGATGCTTTATGGATGTGGGAATTCTCCATTCCTTAATGGCTTTAATTTTGCTAGGGTCTACCTTAACTCCTTCATGAGATACAATATGACCCAGATATTCCACCTCTTGTACTCCAAGAAACATTTGGATCTTTTTGCATATAATTGTTTCTCCTCCAATAGTTGTAGCACCCTGTCAACATATTCAACATGATCCTTCCAATACTTGCTGTAGATTAGTATATCATCAAAAAATACTAACACAAATTTTCTAAGGAATGGTTTTGAAAATTGAATTCATCAAACTTTGAAATCTTGAAGGTGCATTGGTAAGGCCAAAAGGCATGACCAAAAATTCATAATGACCCTCATGAGTTCTAAATGCTGTTTTCGGAATGTCTTCATTCTTCATTCTGATTTGATGATATCCTGAACGAAGATCCAACTTGGTGAAGTAAATTGATCCATGCAATTCATCTAGTAATTCATCAATGACAGGAATGGGAAACTTATCTTTAATAGTGATTTGTTGAGCTCCCTATAATCCGGACACATGCGCCATGATCCATCCTTCTTGTGCACTAATACTACTGGAACAGAGAAAGAACTTTGACTCGGTTGAATTATTCCAGCGTCTAGCATTTTTGCAACCATACATTCAATTTCACTCTTTTGGGCATAGGGATATCTGTACGGCCTGATGTTTGGAGGAACACTTACTGGAATCAGATGAATAGCATGATCATGATCACGAATAGGTGGGAGACCTTTGGGAGCCTCAAATACCTTGGAATGATTGTCCAAGACTTTTTGGAGATCTGGAGAAATAGATGATTCCAATGTGGAAACACCTAGCAAACATAATTGTGCAATTACGCCCCTTTGTTCTTTTTTAGAAGCTTTGTCATATGTGACATTGTGATTGCGATATGCGACATGGGATTGGGGCAAATAACGATGCACCGATATCGGTGATCGGTGATCAACGAATCCCCGATATAAGGAGCCAATGCCAATGCGACGTGTGATTGCAACTTGTGACAAAGCGCGAACTTGATGAGTTTTATGAACGCGTTTGCATAATATTTGGAATCCAGAATTTCGGATTTCCTGTGCATTCCTCTGTATTTTGGTTTTTGACCATGAGACAATGCGATTGCGATATTGCGACCAAAGGCATACTTGATAAGGATTATAGACACAATTTCATATTATTTGAAATCCGAATTTGCAGATTTTCTTTGTATTTCCGTGTAATTGGGTTTTGGCCTTATGCAATGCAATTTGCGATGAGCGATGAAGAACACGGATCTGACAATTTTATAGATATGATTTTATATTATTTGAATTCCGATTAAACATCCATGATGTGTTTTTCGTGCATTTTCCTATGTATTTCCATTATTTGGATATTTCGTCCACAGGTTGGAAAAACGATTTGGTGGCCATGCCCACTAGTTCCTTTCCATTTGTAAACGAATTCTTGTGATGAAATTGTCAGTTTCTTCAATGATGGAGGCAACTGTAACTTATGCATTACAAAAAGCACAGGGAGCTCAATTGATAGAGCAGCTGAAGGTTGCTGAGATTCGCATGGAGTGCAAGTGAACCATTGATAACATAAAGATCTAGAGCCAAGACCCAGAGCCAGAGCTAGAGCCAGAGCCAAAGCCAAAACTGAGAGCTAGAGCTAGAGCTAGAGCCAGAGCTAGAGCTAGAGCCAGAGCCAAAGCTGAGAGAAAAACAAAGAGATCAAATGATCCAGTTGTTGCTGATGTCTGATGTGTGCTGAAGACAGAAGAAGGAGTTCCAGAGACAGTAAGATTATTCTGAGGGAGTTGGTGCAAGATAGAGCTCAAGATAGCTCAGAGCGCTGATTGAAGGAATCTTGTCCAGAGAAGCCTAGATCTGTCTGCAGAGTATGGACAACCAACGGGATAAGATGGTACTCTAAACCCATAGGTTCAGTTGTAAACCAATGGAGTTGAGCATGGAGCTTGTAAAAGAATTCAGCCATAATCCCAAAGAGCCTAGTTGAGTTGACTAGAGCTCAAGGAGACATAGCCCAAGATATTAGTGTGAATTCCATATTATATTGTTGTCTTATGTGTTTGTTTATTTGCTGCATTAGTTACTATTACATGTATTTAAATATCAGTATAAGCAACATAACTTAAGGCATTAGATAGTTTAAAGGAAAACACAAGCATACACCTATTTCAAGCATTTTTAATTTCGCAATTGGTTAATCATAAGCTAGATCTTGGAAATTAATAAGCTTTGGAGTGGGAGAGGTTCTTGTAAGCTTGACAAGAAGCCTTTAGTCCCCCATTTCAGATCAATCTCCCACTAAAATCTCTCTAACAACGTGTCAGTTGTGTTCTATATGCATCTCTATATATACATGGTGGTCCTGATAAGTGTACAAGTCACATTGAAGATGGAGAACCAGTGGGAAATTCTTAAGAACAAATCACTAATACAATTATTAGTGGCTTAATTGCAACAAACCATGCCATACCATAGGATATATAATTACACATGTCCATACATTTTTAGGTGATTTTATCACTCCAACTCCCGAGGCTCCACGATTTAGTCTAATTAATGCAGATACCGATTATTAACGTCCATGATACCATGTCCATGCATGCTAATTCATGGACCATTCATTTTCCGATAGCTCCATCTTTCCAATGTCATTAGGCCAAACCTATTTGACTTTGGATTAGTCTATAATGCGACTTTTTGGAGATTAATGGGATGTTTCTATGGGTGATGGTCATACATATCATGGCAATAATTACCGCGTCTCTTGATTTCCCGAAAACTCCATTTTCCATGTGAGTTTACATCTTTGAAGGTTTGACAACAAACAAAAGTTTCCACCACTATTCTTCTAGGCCAACTCAATTAAAGCAAGTCTGCGGCACAATCTTTATGTGAAATTCAAAATTTGAAATTTGAGTGCGCTACATTCCCGCCCGTGCTCGCTCCGGGTGAATGCGTGAACGTGTGCATGGTGGAGAGGATGGTAGTGGGTAGCGGACAGATTCTATAGCAAGTGGCTTCCCAAAGAATTTATGCCTCCCTGGTTGCTACAACGATTGTGCCAACATCATTGACCTCTATTTCAATATTGTGGCTAGAGAAGGTACTTATTATTCTTCATTATCCTATTCATGTACCCTATACTGTAGCAGAGGTAAAATATTATATTCACTGGATATCCTACATGAGACATACCTGTAACCATGAATATATGTATGGCTTTTACACCTGAATTCAACCCATGATTGATTCATATAGATATATAATTTATGGTGTCTACTTGCGCCCACCTGTGCGAGGTTCACAGAACTAGAGACCGTGGGATGATAAGTGAGGTTACATAATTTGTTATTGCTTCCAAAACAATTGGTTTTGGCGATATAACAATTCCTCCCACTTCGGCTCCATCTCCAGTCTCTTCGCTCAGTCATTAGCTACTAGATTCTGTAATTTTTCTAATGCTTGTACAAGCAGTGGAGTGTACAACCAAATTTGTTTTGTAGAACTTATATCTTCTATTTGCTATTATTGAAGGGTCCAATGTGATTCATTGGACTTTCTTTTTCAAATATTCCTTCAATTAATAAAATTTACTATAAATTTATTTGGAACAAGGGATTTAATTCGCAGTAGTAAGTGTTTTTCGAATCACTTTATAGTTTTATGGTATACTTCAACACTTTGTGGAAATATGATTATAACACACATTTTATGTATGATATTTCACTTTTATGAATTCTTCGTTCAAGGAGGGCCATTTCAAATTATTAATCATCTTTATATAGTAATATATAAACTTACATGAAAGGGTTTTTTTATTATATTTGCCCTATTGTCCACTTAATAGAGTTTCTTGTCCAATTATACATTATATGATTTTAATTAACTACAATAATATCTAAATACATATCACCAAGATTGAAATGAATTAAAAATTCTAAAAAAGCTAATCACACACTATCTTAATAGATTATATAATTTCATCCTTAAAAAGCTCAAAGAGCTCTTAATACTAGAGAAGAAAGTAGAAAAAACCAACAAAATTATAAAATAGTAAAAAGGATGAAACCAACCATGTGAAAAAGCTCTTAATACCAGAGAAGAAAGTAGAAAAAACACCAACAAAATTATAAAAGAGTAAAAAGTATAAAACCAACCATGTGAAAAGGAAATAAAATTAAATAGGTAAAATTTAAGAAATGAGAAAAAAAAAGAATATTTAAAGTATAAAACCAACAATGTGAAAAGAAAAAAAATTAAATAGGTAAAATTTAAGAAATGAGGGATAATATAAAAAAGAATTAAAGAAAAATTATATTTTAAAATTTATCAAAATAAGAAGTCATTTTTTAAAATTGAAAAAATAAACAAATAACTAAATGAAAATTTATCAAAGTAATTAATTCTTTTAACACATGAAGAAAAAAATATTCTCATCATTTATTCTTAATTTATATAGACTTATAAGTAATAATAATGTGCACACATTACTACATTAAGAAGAGAAAAATACATCTACCTGTGGTTAGAAAGGGGATGAAACAATTAATGAATATATTGCTACATTAAAAAAATTAGAAAAATACAAATTAATCCCATCTTAAAATTATATTATATAGTGTGTTTTGGTGAGAGAGAACATTTAAAGAAATTTGATCCCTTAAAGTGATTGATAGATTCAATTTTAAGATGGATCTACACTAGTTAATAATAATATAATTTCATATCATGCAAAATTTCATTCACCTTTACAATGTAGTATAGGGTATAGAATTTGTCATGAACAAACCAATGAATATAATGCTACATTAAAAAATTAAAAAATACAAGTCAATTACATCTTAGATGGCACTAAATTAAATTAAAAAAATAAATAAATCACATGCATAAATAGATATCTATGTGACAACATCTAAAAAATATTAAACCAATATTCATACATCTTAAACCTAGATATATCAAGCATTTAGAGGTATAGAGTTTGTTAGTGTGTAAATTTTATTAATATGAAGGAATTAATACACAACATGGAATTAAATGATAAAACGATTACATTTTAAAAGATTGGTCTCTTTAGGTGCTTGATAGATTCAAGTTTGAGATGAATATGAGCTAGTTAATAACAATATAATTTCATATTATGCAAAACATTTCATACATTTAAAATGTAATATGAATAGAAGTTGTGAAGAACAAACCAATAAACGTATTGCTACATTAAAAACAAATATACAGCTCAACTCAATCTTTTTTTTTTTTTAACAACATCGGTTACTTTCATATTATAAAACCCAAAATCAAAGTTCTGATACATAGGAATCGGAGATTAGGGCGAAGAGGATCAAAACTGAGTGCGCAGACCCATTTTCCTCGATTATGCCTCTATGATGACTGAAATTGAAGAGGGAATGGCTATATTGGCTTACATAAGCGCCTCCTAACCAGCAGAATTTGCAAACCATGGGAAATTTTAAGGGAGATTTTGCGTGACTGAGTCATCCGGCGTGGGATCCCTCCTTGCACTAGCCTTGAAGGAGGCTTCAGCATGATAGCTCTGAGAGAGTGCTTTGATCTGTTTGATGGCTTCTTCAAGGTGGCTGCACCTTCCTTTGAGATTTTCGATCTCTTCCTTCTGTTTCTCCATTTTCTTCCTCTTCGATCTACTGTCAGTTTCGTAGTCCTTCAGGTGCTTCACAAAACTGTTGATCAATATGGTATGGGTTCTACACATGGTGCATTCTCTGCTGAAGAGCCTGTCGATTGGCGCGTTGGCTGGATCCTGGGCGTTTGTCTGGTCCTGGTTCTCCATGGAGCTGGGATCAATGAGAGGATCTGAGGGATAAGGGTAGAGGAGGAGAGTGGGGAGAAGGGGAAGAGCCAAAGGAGGGGCAGAATTCCAGAGAGTGCGGGTCAGGGAAGGGAAGAGTGCAGAGCACTGGAGGGTAAGAAGAATACACTGGCCTCTGCAATGAGAACAGAACAAAGGGTCAGCTATTGATGAAAAAACCAAGAGGAGACCAGCGATTACCTGAAACGTGGGGCGAAGCTCGTGGTCCTGGGGAGAGATAGAACCCCCTAACTGATGCCCGCGCTTGGGGAGAACACAACGCAATTGTCTAGCATTGCCTCGAGCTGAAGAAATTCTGAGGTTCACCCTGTCATTTATATAAGCGGAGGTGACCTGCTGGTTCTTGGATCAAGAAGGAGAAGATCTGTTTTTGGAAAAGGAGGGATCGGTTGCGGTGATTTTAAAGCGCTCGAGGTGCCTGCCACCAGTATGGGCTCAATCATGCCTTCTGAAAATGGCTGCGCTGATCAGGGAGAGAGTCCAGAGCCTGCCTGAGTACATCGGGCCCTCTGGGCGATATGCAGTCCTGTCGTGCCTGGATGGGCAGTCGAGGAGGCTTAGAGATGATGAAGGGGAGATGGGGAAGGGCCAGATACATTGGTACTGATGCCTGAGGTGACCAATAGCCTGGGGAGAGGGGATGAGGGCCTGCCTATGGAATATCCTTTCCATAAAAATTGTCGTTTTCCCTTACCTGACCCGTGGGTCTTCCTGCTGCGTTATTTTCTTGCTCATCCGTTTCCACATTGTTGCCTCTTAAGATGTGTTTAAATGTCACTTTGTTGAAGCATCTGATTTGATCCATGATCCTGCCTTTGATTCTATTTAGGGATATTTGTTTAAAGTCATTTGCAGAGTTCATGGCTGCTATAATAATGGCTGAGTCGCCCATAACAAGGAGATTTTGGATGCCGAGATTCTTAGCGATAGAGGTCCCCAAAAGGAGGTTGTATGCCTCAGCCTTGTTATTTGACATGGTGCCTAGACCCCACTCATAAGTGACAATAGTTTTCCCCTGTGGGTCTCTGATAGTTCCCCCAGCTCCAGCTCTGCCTGGGTTATTTTTTGAAGCCCCATCGAAATGGAGTGTGTAACTCTTTTGATTTTGGATCCAATTGTTGACTTCATCCCTGGTCCCTCTCAATTTCCAGTCCGAATGTCCGAGTCCTGTGATTGCATTATTTTTTGCTCTTGTTTCATAATTGAATGTCTGCAACCACTCTTTTACCCTGTCATCTGTCAAATCCGAGTCTGCCTGGGAGATTCCATTTGTTTCCACGGTTTCTGCTATGAGTGCAGTAGTTTTGGCAAGAATGCTAGAAATACTAGAATTCTTGTTGTTGAATATGCACTTGTTCCTGGCAATCCAAATCTGCCAGCAGAGGTTTGAGGGGATGCTATTCCACATCCTTTTTGCTAGATTCATGTTTTTATTGACGTAAGGGAAGCTTTTCCCCCAACCTTTCTGTAGGAGAGAGATCTGGTTGGGGAGATCTCCAATATTTTAAGGGCTGGTTATTAGATTCCAACAAGACCTGGCTACTGGACAATCAATGAAAAGGTGGTCACTGCTTTCCTCTGCCCCCCTGCACATGCAGCAAATTGAGGGGCCTTGAATACCCTTCTTCCTGAGATTTTCTGTTGTTAGGATTTTACCATGAAGCAGGGTCCAGTTGAAGAGCCTTACCTTTGGCAGGCTTTCAGTCCTCCAGGCTGTTTTGTAAAGATGCCAGTTATTGGATGTTGTAGAGTTTTGGAGTGCTTTGTAGCCTTCTTTCACCGTGTAGCTGCTGCCACTGGGATCCCAAACAAAATTGTCATCTGACAATCTGTTTGTTGGGGCTGAGCCTATGAGAGAGAGCTTAAGGTCTTCCCAGAGGTTCGAGATGCCGTTGGGGAGGGGCAGTGATCTCCAGCCAACCTAGCAATTTTGATCCCAAATGGAGATGTCGAAGAGGGTTTTGAGGTTTGCCTCTGCCATCCATTGTTGAAGAGGCCTGTATTTAGGGGACATTTCCCTGGCTTCCGTGCCCATTATTCTATCCTCCCATATGCTGATATGTCTTCCGTTGCCTGGGACTTTTGATATGTTATGCTTGAAGAGGGGAAGAGTTTTTTTGATCAGCTTCCAAACAGATGTGCATTGTCTATCAGTGATGGTTTCAGCGAGGATATTGTTATTGATCCCGTTCAGATATTTGCTCTTGAGGACCTCTGTCCACCAGGACCCTTTCTCATTGAGAATTCTCCATGTTATCTTGAAGCCCATAGCCATATTTGCGAGTCTTGGAATTCTAATTCTGAGCCCCCCTTTTTCTAGGGGAAGAGTGACCTTTTCCCATTTTACCAGGCTGAACTTTTGTGTATCTTGCTTTCCCCCCTTCCACAAGAAACTTCTGATAATCAGCTCCATGTGCTTATGGATGCTTGCTGGAGCGATAATAGTGGAAAATTGGTAGATAGGAAGGGCTGATAGAATGGCCTTGATAAGAATTGATCTGCCCGCCAGGTTGAGCCAGTACACCCCCAGCTCTGCAGTTTCCCTCTCAATTTCTCAATTAGCTTTACCCAAACCTCGGTTTTGATTACTTCTTTAGCTAAGGGCAGCCCTAAGTACGTAAAATGGGACCAGTTCGATTGAGCAGGGATTTCCATGATCATGGAGATTCTTTGGGCTATGTTTCTTGGGACATTCCAGGTGTAGACCATGCACTTTTTGTTGTTTAATTTGCCCCCAGAAGCTTGGAGAAAGAGGTCCAGAATGTTCTTGAATCTCCTGGCCATGAGGCTTAAGGTCCCTCCAATTAAAAGGGTGTCATATGCAAAGAGGGAGTGATTGATCCCCTTGGTTCCTCGAACAATGTCAACTCCTATTATTTCCTTTAACTTTCGCTTGTTTTCCAGGTGCAAGCTTAGCGTTTCTGCCATGATGATATAGAGGAAGGGTGAAAGAGGGCATCCTTGCCTCAGGCCTCTTGAGCTTTTGAAGGCGTTGCAAGGCCTGCCATTAATTGGGGGGCTGTCCAATTGTAGGAGATACATTCCATGACCCTGCTGGTGAAGAACTCTGAGATACCGATTTTTTTTAAAACTGCCTGTAGAAATGAATGGTTTACCCGATCAAAGGCGTTCGCCATATCCAGCTTGATGATCATGCCCCTTTCATTTTTGGCTAAGTTGCTATGGATTGCCTCCTGAATAAGAATGACATTATCTGTAATGTGCCTCTTGGGGACAAAGCCTCCTTGGTTCTCGGAGATCAGGGAAGGAAGGATTTTTTTTAGCCTATTGGCCAGAATCTTAGTGATGATTTTGTAGGAAACATTACACAATGAAATAGGCCTGAATCTATCAAATGTTTGAGGATTGGGCTCTTTTGGGATTAGCGCTAAATGGGAGGATTTAATACTGCTGCCCATTTTGCATTTTGTGTAGAAGTTTTTCGCCATTCTGATGTAGTCCTTTTTGATGATGTCCCAATGGGTTTTATAAAAGCTTGTTGAGAAGCCATCAGGCCCTGGGGCTTTGTCCAAGGGCATACTGCGAATTGACCATTCGATCTCTTCCCTTGTGATCTCTTTGTCTAGCTCTCCATTTTGTGCTTCAGAGATCTTGTTCTCAATTATGTTGAGGAAATCCGGATTTTCCAGATAGTGTGGGTCAGCGGTAAGAAGAGTTTGAAAATGTCGAGATGCTGCCTCCTTGATTTCCCCTTGGTCCGATAGTTCTCTGCCCTCAACTGTTATCCTTTCAATGTTGTTTCCTGCTCGCCTTAATTTAAGACTGTTGTGAAAAAACACAGTATTTTTGTCTCCTGATTTGAGCCAGAGGCATCTTGATTTTTGCCTTTGCTCTTCCTCTTCCTTTCGGTTCTGGTTGTATAGCGCCTTATACAGCTCACTTTCTTTCCTTTTGGTCTTCTTCTGTGTCTTGGACAGCTTCCTTTTCTTGATTCCATTGCGCTATTTTCATTTGCAGCTCGTTTTTTTCCTTCCTTTCCTCTAATGCATGTTTCCTTGCCCATTGCTTTATGGCAATCCGAAGGAGCTTGAGTTTTGTTTCCCAAAT
The DNA here is from genome assembly GCA_000404065.3 of Pinus taeda. Classification (NCBI taxonomy): domain Eukaryota; kingdom Viridiplantae; phylum Streptophyta; class Pinopsida; order Pinales; family Pinaceae; genus Pinus; species Pinus taeda. The sequence continues at coordinate 58,922 of APFE030610364.1, forward strand.
GAAATGGGGGGAGCCCGTTATATCATTTGCCCAGGTATCTTTTATCAAGTTTCTGAAGTCCTCGCTGCTGTCCCAAGCTCTGTTGTATTTGAAGGGCAGCGGACCCATATTTACCCCTTTGTCTAAATGCAAAGCCATGGGTTTGTGGTCTGATATAAAGCCCTGGATAATTGTGCTCTGAATCCTAGAGAGGTTGGCCACGATTCTCTCCTGAACCAGGATACGATCCAGTCTCTCTTTGATATTGTTTTTACCTGTTCTTTTATTTGACCAAGTGAAGCGGCCATTCTGAGGTGGGATATCAACTAGGCTGTGAGCTTGAATGGTTTCTTCCAGTGTATCTCTTGAGGGATCAGCCAAGAAATTCCCTCCTACTTTCTCATCCGCATTCCTTATTAAATTCAGATCTCCTCCCAGGAAAATGTTTCTTCCATGGGCAGTCATAAGATCAGAGGAAAGAGAGTCCCAGCATGAGGCTTTATCTCTAAAGTGGGGGGGAGCATAGACATTATATATTGTGTATTCTTCCATCTTGGTTGTGTTTTGCATATCTAGCCTGACCCACCATCTATTCTGTCTGTTATCTTTGAGTTTCCATTTGTTCTTATCCCAAATTGTCCCTATACCTCCTGAGGCTCCGTTTGCACTCATGGCCAATCCTTCATAATTTCTGCTACTTTTCAAGCTGTTTTGAAATTCCTGTTCGGTGATTTTGGTCTCCTCGAGTAGGAGGAAGTCTGGATGTTCTGATTTGATGAGATCTCAGACTGCGTTATCTTTTAGGGAGGAGCCCATCCCCCTACAGTTCCAAGAGACCAAAATCATCATTTGCTTGATTTGTTGTGGGACCCTCTCTTCTCCTTCATCTTCTCTCCACTTCCTTTAGTCTTGTCTAGATATGTATCCATTGGCTGTTGGGTTCCTGTGGCCATTTTTTTTGCGGCATTCTCGTCCCTTATCTCTTTGTTTGATTTCCTTCCCACTTTTCTTGGGGGGTCCATGGTGGTGTTGTTTTCCTTTGATTTGTTTCTTGTTAGAATTCTTTCAACTGTGGGGGGAGGGGGCTTTCGAGGGGGGGAGGAGGGGGTGACCCGGGGTCCTTAGGGGAAGGAGGAGGGGATGGGGGATCCTCGGCTGCCAAGGATTCGAAAGGGTTGGAGGAGGAAGGGAAGGGAGGGCCAGATCCAGAGGGTTGAGAAGAGAGGATAGGGGTTTCAGAGGAGGGCTTTGAAGGGCCTGGAGGGGGGTTTGTTTTTTTCTTTTTGACTATTTCCCAAGCTTCTTCCGGGGCTTCAACATTGTTATTGTCTATAGCTTTAGATTTGCTACACCTATTAGCAAAATGTCCATATTCATGACATACCTTGCACTTGAATGGCAGCTGCTCGTAGTCCACTTGCTGGATGTGCGTCCACTGATCCACTTTGAGTTTGATTGCCTCCGGTAATCCTTGCCCCAGATCCACTTCAACGCATATCCGGGCACAAGCATGCATATTCTCCTTAGGCTTTGATCTGTCGATATATTTCCCAACCGCGTTCTCGATGGCTTTCACAGATTCATCTCCCCAACAATGGAGAGGCAGATGTGGAAGGCGGACCCAGACAGGGACGGCGTTGGGGACATCCATTTCAGGATCAAAGTCGGGAGTCCATTGGTTGAGGTAAAGGCCTCTGGTGTCCATGAAGTAGGGACCATTTCTGAAGATGAGGTTACGATCTTCCACTGATTCGAAGAGGAAGGTGAAGAACCCCCTTCCACAAAACCTGATTGCAATCTTGCCTTGGACCATTGCGTTCCAGTTCCTTTCAACCCAGCGTTGGACCATGCGGGGGGAAGGCCATAATCCCGTGAACTGGCCAACCAGGCCACGATCAGCTAGGGCCACAACAGCTCTCCTTGGAAGGGCGGGATGCAGCAAAACTTCCGGGATTTCATCAAGCTTTTTGATAAACTTTGAGGCTGATGGGCGGATTCTTTCCGAGTTGTTCTCTGGGATGAGGGAAGCAAAGGCTTTCTCCAAATCTGCCTGGTCCTGGAAGGGAGGATCCATGGAGCTGGATCAGCAGCGCGAGGCGCTCCCCCAAAGGTCAGAATGGGGGAGAGGGCAGAAGGCCCAAAGAAGGAGAGGGCAGGAGGCCCTGGGCAGAAGGAGGGACAGCAGCAGGAGGCTGCAGCCTGGCAGTTGCGCTGCCAGGTGCAGGCGCAGGCGCGCTCAGGGGGGCAGGTCAGAGACGCTGCAGGGCGCGGGAGCAGAGCGCGCATCAGAGGTAAAAATCCCATTCCTCAACTCAATCTTAAACAATATTAAATTAAATTAAATAAAAAAATTAATAACTACATACACACATATGTATGTTAACAACATTTAAAAAAAAATCATCTAAGATCCTGATTAGTCAATTTAGTGTCCTAAATTGCTTGCATAAATTATCAACCGAGGTTTGTAAACTGATGAAGTGTGGTACACTATATGTGTTTAGTTAACCTTTCCTTACTTCGTTGTTTTGTATATTATGTTGTTTTGGAGGGTTTTTGTTCTTTGATGTCTAAGAATGTTCAACCTAAAACTATGAGAATATTTAAGTGAATCTAAAGAAATCTTCCTAAGTTAATCTAATTCTCTAAATAGAAAACTATTGGCTAGTTAGAACCTAATTTGGAAAACAAAGCATCTACCTTATCTTATCGTTATTCCTAATCCATGGATCTAATTCTTAAAACCAAAAATGAAATTGTAGTGTTTGTTTTAAGTAAAGATAGAAAATGAAATCAATTAAAGTACTTCTGGTTACTTTAACATTCAATTATGAAGTATGATCTTCTTGAGATGGAGTATAAGCAACTGTCTGTACTTTAACGTCCTAGAAAAATAAGTAGAGTATGCAACTAAGTGAGAATATAAGAGAAACAAGGTGAAAGCATGTAAAACTAAGTGTAAACAACTAATGTATTTTTGGATTTCTCCAAAATTCAAATGTGAAGCATTAACCTCTTGAAGTGCTGCATAAGAACTCAATTATGCCTTAAGTCCTAAGTTCCTAGGAAGCGAATAACAATGTACTGAGTAATTTCAATCATTGTATGAATTAGACATTTAACCATTTAGTTTAGGATCATCATCATCTTGAAATGGATGCTAAAAACATCCATTAAGACAGTTAATTGACAATTATGTTGTAAGAAAATGAATGACAAAACAATAAGAAAAACTAAGCAACTGTGTATTCTTATCACTTCAATCTTAATTCAATTTGGAAACATAGTTATTTTTCTCCATCAAATATCTTAGAAGAACAAGGCTGCACAGTTGTGAATTAAACCTATGCTATTGATCAAAAACTAGAATGAAATATTATCCTAATTAGAAAACATAGTTGCTGAAAACAGAGTAATGCAAATTGAACTAAAAACAACAATAAAAACATCCTCCAATGTAGGGGCCCTTTGCAACTTATTTGGCTAGACTGCTAGCTAGTTAAATATGCTCTTAACCAATCATTCACTACAGGAACTTTATATTATGATAAAATAAAGTCTGAATACAGAGTATAAGCAAAAAGCTTGAATTTAACACTTAATTTATGAATTGTTTCTCAGTTCTATGTAACTGATATTTAAAGGAAAATAACATAACTATTTGTGAGATAAACTTGCTACAGGTGGCTAATATGAATTAGATTTGCAATAGGACTGTTGGATTCTTGATTTCCTACGAAAGAGCAAATCAAGAGTCCTACTGCTTTCGGATAACATATTTTGACTCCATCTTTGACCATGATCCTAGTTTTTATTTTTTGTCGATTTGGACCGAGTGAATAGGATGGAATCCATGTGGAGATGATTCTAGAAATGCTTATGTGGCCTAATTCTTCATTTGACACCTAGAATCTGCCAAACCATGAGAGTAGCTACGGAATCCATAGTTAGTTACAGAATAGGCTGCGTTCTGTAGCTAAATTGAAAAAATCTACTCAAATAGCAAGAACATGAAAATATAATATGGTAATCATTTTAATGGTTTCCTTAAGACAAAACTTAGCATTTATCATTGATTGGGGTCTGTAATTGTATGAGAAAGTGAGGGAAGAAAGTGAGAAAACTGTCAAGGAGAGGGTAATTCTGAGGTTTAATAGATCCATCGTAAAACCAAATCTTTCAAGCATCTAGAGGTATCAAAGTTGTTAGTGTGTAAGCATTTTAATATGAAAGAACTAATGCATGGCATGGAAGTAAATGATAAAAAAATTACACATCTAACTATTTTATCCCTTTTAGTTTTTAATATTCAAATTTAATATGGATTTAAGCTAATAAGAATGCATAGGTGTTTTTAGTACAAAAATTCATATCATGCAAAAACTCCCTTACCTTTACATGTATGCAAAGAAAATATCTATTATGAAGACTATTTTCCTCTCTTAGGAACACTCAATGTCCCTAACCCATTTTTTTTTTATGCAAAACTGCCTAATAGTACCTAGAATACCATTTGCGGATCAAATATCCCAAAGAAAGGCTATTATTCATGGTGGTATGCCTTATTCACAATGCTTAATCATGAAGACTATTTTCCTCTCTTAGGAACACTCAATGTCCCTAACCCATCTTTTTTATGCAAAACTACCTAATAGTACCTAGAATACCATTTGGGGATCAAAGACCCCAAGGAAAGGGTATTATTGATGGCGGGATGCCTTATTCACAATGCTTAGGACCTAGAGGGTTCATTTTCCTATGTAAGGCCCTTGTTTCTCTTTTTTACCATGGTTTAGGCCCTAAAGTTATCCTTATTTCCAAAATCCAATTAATTGCAACCATATCCCATTCAAATTTGAAAATCATGTAGAGAGGTCTTATGTGGTGTGTCAGTGTATCTTCCACCATGTTTGAGCCTAACAATATTTTTAAAATTCTAACTTGTTGATATAACATACTCAATAGGTTATGTCATTTATTGAGGTTACTAGATGCTTCTTGAAACCACAAAAATTATACTATTTTTTCTTTGATACCTCTGTCTTATATATCCAACCACCCCAATGGCATGTTTTATGTATTGGAGTGCTCCAAGTTCCTTTCACAAACTTATAACTATTCTCTAATACCACTTTTTAGTGTATCTAGTATCCATACTACACCCACGACACTTTGATTTTAACTTTATTCCAAATATGGTATGTACAAAAACATGTACTTAGGCTAATAGTTATGTTTGTACTCATGTAGTTACTAATGGTTAATTTATTGAATTTTTATCCTTTCAGGTGATGGAAAAACATTTACGATGGAGGCTTTGCCACTAAGAGCTTAAGAGGAAATGCTTAATTTAATGAACAAAACATTTTGAATAGAAAAATGGTTTTGCTTATGGATTAGTTTCTTTGAGATATATGGTTGCAAGCTATGTGATCTCCTTAGTGACAGGAGGTATGTATATGAACATACGTGTATTCAAATTGATTTCGTATAACCGTAACTACAAATATTGATTCTATATTTTAGGTGCTCCATTCTTATGGGTCTTTACAAGACCTTATAGCATCTATATGAGAATATATTAGAAGCCTTTCCAACTTGAAGAGATATGTATGATGGTCTTTTTTTCTTGAAGTTTGTCATCTTGAAGAAGGGTTTTTGTTTAGATTCAATGATGTTTTTGTAATAAAAATGAGCTAATAATAGTGTTTAGGGAGGGATCTCTTAATTCCAGACACTATGGAGTGAGAAAAACATTAGAAAGTTTTCCATATATTGGTTGTAAATTCAACCAATGTGAAAATTATTTTATGTGAAATTGTTCATTGTGTAAAACTTTAAAGATAACAAATAGAAAGTTAGCATTTCACACTCCAGTTCTTGTTATTTCATTTTTTTGGAAAAGTATTTCCATATACGTCCTGAGAAATTTACCAGAAAGGAGCTGAGGAAATGATATGTATTTAGTACCATGAATTTTTTTTCTCTTTTGTCTGAAATTCCTCATGTAGTAACATGTAACGCAAATTTTCTTCACTAATATGATGGTACATTTTGGGTAAATGATTTATATCACTTTTTTTTTTATCAAGATAACATAGTTTTTTAAAACATGCTAACTCAATGGAAGATCACTTTCTTTGCAAGTAAGAGGTTGGTGGTTTGATTCCATCCTACCCTAACATTAATTAATTATTGAAACAACAAAAATATTCAGATTATATATATATTTTTTTTCTAAGTAATACTATTCTATTGAAAAAAACAAAATTAAAAATGCAGCGAGGCTCCGGCCTCTGCGGTGCTGAACAGAGTTATGTCAAAATTTAATCAAGAAGACAAAACTCAACTGCCCACCAAGGGGAAACCAGTCCGAGTGAACCCATTGTTAAATGCCCACGTAGGGGTCTCAATTCTTAACCTAAAAAGGCCCACACAGGGGTCCTAAATCAAAACCAATCAAAACGAGCCACATGGTTTGAAAAAAAAGTAGAGAAAAAACCCCATGAAACCAACCCATGAAACAACAAGAGAGTGGCGAATCGAAACCTGGGAACTTGGCCCCCTAGGTCTCATCTGGTGGAGGCTCCTCCACAATGCGACACGCGTACTCATACCAGTCATCATCCTCTGCTGACGTACCACGCGGGATGCCACCGACTGCTTGCGAACCGGCCGAACTGCCCTTGACTGCATGCTTGCCTGATGTGCCACTCGGGATGCCACCAACTGCTTGGGTGGCACCCGAACTGCCTTCGATTGTATGCTTGCCTTCAGCCATATCCTCACCATGCAGAATGCTGCCATGACCAGCCTTTCTCGTCTTCTCTATCGTCTGCTACTTGCTGTTGTTTCCTTTCTCTGGTTCACAACCATCCTTGTTCGTCTTATCTACCTTCTGCTACTTGCTGTTGTTCCCTTTCTCTGGTCCAGGTTTGCGAGTTTGAGCATCTTGCTCATCCTGCGGACTGATTTCCTCACTGAAGGTCACTGTGATAGTGGCAATGATATTGGGATGATGCAACATATTGTGAAAGCGAAAGTGGGTCGTGTGGTGAGAGGGGTGGGGTGGGTAGGGAGGTTGTCCGTTTGGGTAGCAGCATTCATTCTTCTGGCACCATGGGCCTGTGCCCGACCTTTGCCACTGCATGTGTCAGGGTGTCTACTAGAGAAATGACCTCTGGAATGAATAGTAGAAGGGGATGAGGAAGGAGTTGCTTGTTTAAGGGTGGGCGTTGAGGGGAGGCGAATGCTTCCACCGCGGCTACCACCTCTTCTGTTACGCATTCGATGGCGAGTATGCGGCATGGCTAGTTGATGGTTGTTGGTTTGGGCCAAAATGACTGTGTTGTTATCAGTGATTGCAATAGGGGAGGCAGAGTTTACTCTGGAATTGATGAGGCTATTCAGAAGAGATGTAGAGGAATTTTGGGTGGAATTTAGAGCACAGTGAGTGGTTTGGGAGAAATGGAAGTCGTTCCCCAAATCAATACATTTGAGGATCCAACAGTGCCTCCCTGTAATTTTGTGCGAGCTCGGCTCCGCAACATGAGGGGGCCAAGAGCAGTTTAGCGGGGATGGGATGAATGGGTTATGGCTTGCAGAAGCCATGGCCTTATGCCTGCTACGAATTCCTCGACTTGAGCACCCGAGTAATGGTGCCTGTAGGCCAACTGTGGCTTGCCATAAATTGGCATGGAAGGGGATGTGGGTGGCCATGCGACCTGGCCACATGCCGTCCTTCTGTCTAATCTGCATTAACGTCAATTTAATCACTCGCATCTGGGTGTGCCTCTTCACTTTGTACTAGTTCATTATATTCCTATAGTTGGGAAGCATTGTTGGTTATGTTGAGCGAACCTGTATGTAGGGTCCAATCTCTGTCGACCCCCAAATTTTCCAGGAGATTAGCCACTTTGTTGCCTTCTCTTTTGATGTGTTTGAAAGTGACTGCTCTGTTAGTGGTGAGCCATTGATCTATGAGCTCTAATCTTTTTGCGAATCTCCAACTGTTGACCACTTTGTATGTCGCGGTCCCCTGCAGGATCTGATTAGCCATATTAATAAGAATCTGAGAGTCGCCTTCGATTACTAAGGGGAAGAAGTTGTGTCATTGAGCTAAAAGAAGCCCTTGCCATAGCCCCTCTAGCTCAGGAGAATTGTTTGTATCCCATCCAATTGAGCCTAGGAGAAATAAAAGAGGTTTGCCTTTGTGATCCCTGAATATTCCTCCATATCTTGCTCTACCTGGGTTACCTTTGGAGGCCCCATCGAAGTTTAATTGTATCATATTATGTGGCAGAGGGATCCATTTTTTTGGAATATTGTGATGTAAAGAGGATTTACTATGTTTTTCCTGTACCTGGTTCATCCGAAGATTCCAGTTTGTCCATATATTTTGCTCTTGTGGAAGGGAAGGAAAGTCCTTTGTCCATATATTCTGCTCTTGTGGAAGGGAAGGAAAGTCCTCTTCATTCCAAGTTTGGAGCATTAAAGTTTCCTAAAGGTTGTTGCAAAAGCTACTTCATGGGACTTCTAATGGTGTACATTGATCTTTGAAGATGCGGCGATTCCTTCCTTTCCATATAGACCACATAAGAAGACCTGGGATGATTTTCCACAAAGAATTTAATAGTTTGCTCTTGTATGGATTGATTGCCTAGCTACGAATGGTGTTGGTAATATCATCTTTAATTCTTCCTTCTTTTTGGCATCTAAAACTTGCTTTTTCCCAAAGTCTATTTGCCAAATTGCAAGAGTTCATGAGGTGCTGGATGATTTCTTCCTGTTGTTTACATTTAGGGAATATGGAGGGCCCATGGAAACTTTTTTCCTTTAGATTGTCCCAAGTGAGTATTTTTTTTGACATACAACCAAAGGAAAGTTGAAACTTTGGGCCAAATGTTGGGGGACCATACTTTGTCCTAGAGAGGATACTTGATTGTTTGATTACCAATTATTAGTTTGTATGCTTCTTGAGTGGTAAAAGTTCCACGTGCATTATAGCCCCATCGTATTATGTCCTTCTTGTTAGAAAAATGAATTTTCCTATTGATAAGCTCTGTCTCCAAATTATTATGAATAGACTATGTTCCTTACCTGATGATGTGAGTCGTGCTTATCTATTGTCTATATTCCTGATTGAGAGTAGGAATCCAATGCTAGATAAATTTATTTATTTGATGCTCCTCCCATTCCTATGTTTGGTGAGGTCTGATCAGGTCGCCTAGTTTGGGTCTCTGGTGCCAAGAGTCATCCCAAAAATGTGCATTGTTGCCGTCCCTTATTTCCCATAAACTATGATGTTGGATTATAGCTTTGTGCTGATTGGCTGCATTCCAAATTAAGGAACCTTTTAGTCGAATTAACTCATCTGTCGGTTAGTTGTTTGCATATTTCGCAGTCCAGAAGATGGCCCAGGATGTCTGCGGAGCAGAAATCCATTTCCACCATAATCTTTCTCCCATGACTGCATTTCTATGTTGAGGATCTCGGATCCCAGTGCCCCCAGAAATTTTTGGAAGGCAAATCATAGCCCACTTGACTAGTGCCCATTTTCTATTCTGTCCCGACGATAACTATAAAAATTTTCGCTGTAGATTTTTGAATTTCTTAAGCACCCATTTTGGTGCTGCCAAAATAGAGAAAACATAAAGAGGCATGGATTGCAGGACAACTTTGACTAATACTAGACGACTGGCCATATTGAGGGCTCTATAAGTCCAAGAGAAAAGGCGAGCTTCCAATTTTTCTAGGAGCAATTTCCAGGAGGAGTGCTCTAATGCAGAGTCAGTCATGGGTGCATCTAAATATTTAGAAGGGAGAGAGGCAACCAAGAATTCAAAAATGCGGGTTATAGAAGATTGAGTGTTGTAAGGGGTATGAAAGAAAAAGATTTGGGATTTAACATTATTAATGCTGGCACCAGAGGCTTCAGAGATCTCATTCAGAAGGGATTTTATTTTAAGGGCTTCTTGAACTGAGGGATGTCCAAACAACATGTTATTGTCCACAAATTGTTGGTAGGTAAAAGTAGGGGTATTGGGGAAGGAAATACCTTTGATTTGTTGTGATTGAAGAGTGTTTTTGATACTTATGCCTAGCCCTTCCACCATTAAGACAAAAAGAAAGGGGGAAAGAGGATCTTCTTGTCGAATGCCTCTAGAGGGATGAAAGGGGGTGGAAGGTATGCCATTAACCAAAATGGAGAAAAGAGTAGAGGATATAAGACTCATAACCGATCTAACCCATGGAGGGGAGAAACCAAAGGTAGTCAACATCTTTTGAATGAAAGTCCAACTTAACTTATCAAAATATTTTGAAAGTTCAATTTTAAGGAGCATATCTGCTTTTTTGAGCTGCTTCAGGGAGTGTATGATCTCATGGGTGAGAATGATGCCATCTGTGATTTGCGTCCTTTCCACATATCCCGATTGTCTGGCGAGATGAGCATAGGTAGCAGCGGCTTCAGGCGAGACGCGATAACTTAGATATGATTTTGTATATGACATTATAGAGAGTGATAGGCATGAATTTGTCTGAAGTTAGATATTGCTCTTCTTTGGGGATAAGGGCAATAAAAGTCATGTTCAAAGAGGGAAGCATCCAGCATATAGTCCGGGATTCTTCAACTACCTGCCAGACCTCCTCTTTGATGAGATCCCAAAAGTTATGAAAGAAGTTTGAGGTAAATCCATCTGGACCAGGTGCCTTTTCTTCCCTGAGCTGTCACATAGCAGAATCAACTTCTTGTAGAGATATCAGACAAAGGAGAAGCTGATTGTGTTCTTTTGTTATAATTCTCGAAATGTTCTATATAATCTTCTCTATAGCTGGCTGTCGGTTGACTTGTGTTTCTTGATGCACTCGTTTGAAATATGTAAGAAGCTATTGTTCTATGTCCTCATGGTTTTCCAAGCATACTCCTTGCTGATTCTGAATATGAGTGATATTATTGTACATTCTTCACTGTATGGTGGTGCGGTGAAAAAATTTCGTATTTCGCTCTCCCTCCTTAAGCCATCTGACTCTAGATTTTTGTTTCCAAAGTATCTCCTCTTGCTTTTCTCTGTCTACTATTTGAATTTGAAGGAGCTTTTCCTGCCCTGAGAGGGCTTCAGTTCTTCCTTCAGTAATTATTGTTTGTTGGATTCTTTTCATTTCCTGAGCTAGAACATTCTGAGCTCGAAAGATATTTCCAAAGGTCAGTTGATTCCAATGCTTGATGTTATTTTTGAGATATTTGAGTTTTTGTTGGCATTGATACATTTTTGAACCTTCCGGGGGACTGAAGCATTTCCATGCTATATGTATCAGATTGTTGAAGTCTGGATGCATCAGCCAGAAGGCTTCAAAATGAAAAGGTCTTTGAGTGTTATTCCTGAGTCTTTTCCATTGGAGCGAAATAGGCCAATGATCTGAGCCAGAAAGAGGTAAGATCGAGGCTGAAAGATCTCCTCCAAGATGAATGGAATTGTTTGAAAGCAGAAATTTGTCTAGTCGGGAGGCGATTTGTTGGGTACCAGTTCTTTTATTGTTCCATGTGTAGATACCATTATTGAATGGCATATGAATAAGCTAGTTGTTTTGTATGAAATTCCTTAAATGGGTACTTTCACTGTCCAGTTTGTTCCTACCTCCACGTTTTTCTTCCAGTTTAGTAATCATATTGAAGTATCCTCCTGTTATCCAGAGCAGATGTATTCTGGTGGAGTTGATCAGAGTTAATGTATTCATAATGGCTAACTTATTCACTGCTTCCTGGGGGAAATAGACATTTGTGAGGTGACCATGCACATTTGTCCCTATTATATGAAAAGTGGCTTGAATGAAATGATGACTTGTATGGATGTTAGTAAGCGTGATAGCTCACTCATCCTAGGTTATTGCTAGTCCTCTTGAGGCTCCTAAGGCATCCACTGCTACTGTTTGACTGCTTAGCCATGCTTTGGCAAGAGTTTGGCCAAGTGTGGTAGAATTACATTTTGTTTCTTACATGAAGAAAATTTGGGGTTTCTCTTGCTGAATCATGTTTTTGATCATTCTGTATTTTCCAGGGCTGTTTAGCCCTCTTATATTCCAAGATGTGAGCTTCATATTTCAGTATTGGGTAGGGGACTGTAGTACTTTGTAAGCTTGGAATATCTTCCTGATTCCACCAGCATTTCCCCAATGTGGATGGTTCTTTGGAGGTTTGTCTTTATCCCTCGTTTCTTAGTGTCTTTAGGAATATTTTTCCCATCCCATTGACCTTCGGGTTGAATACCTAGAGATCTTTGCTGATGTCTCTGGAAATGATAACTTCCAGGCTTTCTAGTTGTATTTTTGGGATTTTTTCAAATTATTTTTTCTTGCAAGCTTGCTCTAAGCCGAATATGTCCAGATCTCCTATGTCTATACTTTTAGGCTCTTCTTCCATGTGCTTGGCCTCACTGCTTTCCGCCACGAAGTCTATTGAAGCAGTGGTCTCTTGCTGAAAAATGTCAATATCCATGCCATGAGGTTTCCAGATCGGAGTCATACTGGGCGTGGAGGTGGTGAGATCTTTGGATTGCAAGGGCTTTTTAGTTTTCCTTAAGCCTGTGGGGTTGACTTTAGAGGTTACCTTGAGAGGCTCTTTGGAGGGCAAGGGGGACTCAGGGTCTGTTGGAGCAGGTTGAGCTATAATGTCAAAACTTTTACTGGTGGATGGCATTGAGGTATTGGCGGAAGGATTTTTAGGGTTTGATGCAGGTTTTTTGTAGTTCTTTTTGCAATTGTTTACCTTGGTGAAACTCTCAGAATTAGGTTTCCCTGATGAGATATAAGTTGGGGGTTTCACATTTAGCGGGCAATCATGAAAGAGATGGACATGGGCATGGCATTTTCTGCATCTGAATGGAACATGTTCGTAATCTATTGACTGAATCCACTCAAAATCATCATGATATAGACTTATCGTATCCAGAAGAGCTTTTCTTAGATGCATATAGACACAACTGTGGGCATAGGATGTATATCTTATGAGTTTTGTCTCCTCTACAATTTTAAAGAACTCCCCTAGTCCACCTCCAATGTCTTTCAGTGAATCTTCATCCCAATATTCCAGTGGAAGGGAGTAAAGATAGATCTAGACTGGTGCCCAACTTAGATCCTCTTTGTCTGGGTTGAATCTCTCAATCCAATCTCTCAGGTATAGACCAGTAGCATTGAAGAAGTAGGGTCCTCCATCGATTATCCTATTTCGGTATTCTATACAGCTGAAGACCACCGTGAAGAAGCCCTTTGGTCCCAGCTACAAGGTGATGTGCCCTTTTGGTTTCCATTTGGCTATGATCCAACTGTGCAGGGCTTTCTGTGTGGGCCAGAAGCCGATAAATTTCACGATTAATGCATGATCCTTCATGAACTAGATTTTGGTATTGATTCTTTGACTTGGTAGTTCAATCTTTGGTCTTTCTGCTGCAACAGGTTTGCAGGTTGCTGAGATTTCTTTGGGAACCTCATCCATTCTTGCATTAGTTGTCTGTGCATTCTGATTTGTTTCTGTTTCTTCCTGTGGATTTTTGTGTTTTCCTTGATTGTTCTGGTTTTCCAGCTTTGTTCGATTGGTGGTCTGATCATTTCTAATTTGAATTTGAGGTTCTCCCTGATCGCTGGGGGGAGGCACCGTGTCCCCCCCTAGAGGTTATCCATGACGAATACTCTATTTGTTGTCGTATATTATTGCTAGTGTTGCCGATAAACTGTTGCAGAGGCGTCGTAGTCTGAGCAGGTTTGCCATTGCATGGTTTGACAAAACCCTAAATCGCCATCATTCCGTCGTCTTCCCCTGTTTCCGCAGTTGATTATGAGTTCATCATATATTTATATAGTTGATTATATATTTATTTCTAAAGAGAATTTTTATTATCTCTAGAGAGATAACAATTAGGATTAAAGACATATTGTCTCTATAGAGACAATAACAAGGATTAAATATATATATTTTTTGCTTATGTAAGAGTTGTGCCTTCTTATCATTGAATCAAACAAAAATTACAATATATACAAACTCCATCACCCTGTGTGTACATAGGAAAAAAGGAAAATGCCCATCTGAAGCCTATCCCTCAGTTTACTAAAAAGTACCTACCCAACCATTTTTTATTACAAACACGTGAAATCATCAGGCGTCTCAGGTCCTATGAGCCCATATGTAACCACGTGTCCAACCCTTCCTATCTTTCAATCGCTGCCATTCATTCTTCTCTTTTGATCTAACGGTCGAGGTATACATCACACCATGAGGAGGTAAGAAGATTAACCCTCGGGCCCCACCAAACTGCTCACTCGATCTAGAGCGTTGATCTACCTTGCTCCATCGGATGGCTGAGTCGAATATCACGTGATTGATGCCATGAAACTTTAGAGTGCGATGAGGGTCGTTTTTAGACCAGGCCCTCATCCACGTGTCATGCGCTATGTAGCTTCGCTGCCAAATTTTTGAAACCACCTTTTTCATGAAAGGGGTGTGGTCGCACCAAAACCACTCTGGTAGTTGTTTTGACTTCTGCCACTGAAATCTTGGGTAATGTTGTTGCTTAAATTGATGCCTTCGCTTGTTACCTTTAACATTCATTCGGTCTGAGAAAACCTTTCGCCCTACGTTGGGAATATTCTGGATTTTGGTCACCATGACTACTAAGGCCAACCCTGGCTCGCCTTCATCATAAACCTCTCTGTCCAAAATTGTCAAACCTTCTGACGTCTGTCCATTACGAGTTGGATTCTTTGGTTTTGCTCCTATACACATTTTTATCCTCCTCTGCTTGGATATGGCAGAGTTTTCTCAGGTCGTTCTGCGACATTGTGTTCCTCTCCATTAAAATTGCACTATCCCTATAGTTGACACCTTGGTTGGCTAGAATGTTTGCCAATTTGTTGGCCTTTCTCCGCACATGTATGAATCTGAGAGTGCGCAGTTCCTGTAGATGTACCTAAATTTTATGGAGGACCCGAGTTAACCTCCAGTTTTTTGTAACCTTTTTCGGCCTTGTTCCATTACTGATTCTCTTGGCTTCGTTGATGACTAACTTTGAATCAGCTTCTATTATGACATTTTGGCAATTGTCTTGTATCAGAAGTTCTAAGCATTGTTCCAAAGCCATTAGTTTTGCCATGTTGTTGGTGGCTTTTCCTAAGTGTCCATGGAAGAGGGAGATTATGCTACCTGTACCATCCCTAAGAACTCCCCCAAAGACAGCCTTCCTCGGGTTGCCTTTAGAAGCTCCATCGATGTTATACTTTAAAAAACCTTATGGGGGAGGATACTAGAACTCTTCAAGCTTTTCTCTCATGATTATTTTCCTGTCTTGGCCTTGTGGAGTAAGCCCCTTCATGCATAACTACCTGAGAATTCTTAACTCTTCTTCATAGGGAGGACTTTTGGGGAGATTCCTAACTGTGGTACCGACTGTCTCCTTAAGTTGTTTTAAGATCAACTCTACCAGGCGAAGAGAGGAATTCTTTTCCTGTTTGAATATTCTTTTGTTTCTTTCTTTCCACACATTCCATATAATGAAACTTGGCAAGAGAGCCCAGGAAGCGTTGAGAACTTCATAATCCGAAAAGTTATTCCTCCAGTTGTTGAGACTGTTAGTGATACTTTCGTTGTCTCTATCAGACTGATTGAAGATGTTGGTAAAAAAATCCCATAACCTGGCGGTGAAAGTGCATCAATTGAGAAGATGTTCCATAGTCTCCTCTTGGGCTTCACAGAGCTAGCATCTGGAGGATCCCAGCATACCCCTTTTTTTAATGTTGTCCCAGGTTAAGATTTTCCTGTGGTGAACCAACCACATAAAGAGTTTGATTTTCATCCAGCCTTTGTGCCTCCATAGCTTCTACGAAGTTTTATTTGGAGCTTGAGATTCCATATCAAGGAGAATACCTTTTGCTTCCTTGATATTAAAGTTTCCCTCTTTGTTGTTACCCCATCTTAGTTGGTCCTGCCCTTCAGTTACTAAAATCATCCTTTGATCCAGCATCCTCTTAAGGGACTCTGTTTTACTATTGAGGGTTCTATCCTCTCTGCCATCTATTTTTTTCCATGTTCTCCATTTTCCTGTGTTCTGTGAATGCTCCCAAAAGTATTTCACCTTTGTTAATCCTTGTTTGTCTGTCTCATGCTTGGGGCCCAAAAATTCCTCCCTCAGTAGATTAGGTTCCGATTGCCATTTGTCCTCCCAGAAAAGTGTCAGACCACCCTCTTTGATTTCCCAGAAACTCTTTTTTTGAACGACTCCTCTATTCTCCCAGGCCTCGTTCCATATGGGAGAGCCTTTCACAACTCCAGATGTTCGTATGATATCCGGAGTAGGCTAGGCATTGGCATATTTTTCCTTCCAGATGCTTGCCCATTGAGCTTTAGGATCCTTAACGCACCTCCACCAAAGTTTGGCCCCTAGAGCCTTGTTGAGAATGTCAATATTATCCAAACCTAGGCCTCCTTGGTCCATGGGTTTACAGATCTTGTCCCATGAGACTAATGCCCATTTTTCCTTGTTTCCTCTTTGCCCCAAAGAAAATCTCTTTGAATATTTCTAAATTTCTGCAAGACTCCTATTGGAGCTGGGAGGGATGATAGCATAAAGATTGGGATAGCTTGGGGTACTACCTTTGTAAGAACCAGTCTACCAGCTAGATTTAAAGATATGGTTGTCCATTTCCTGACCTTGTCTTGCATTTTAATTATTAACGGATCCCATATGCTCTTGTATTGGGGTTTATCTGTTAGAGGAACGCCCAAATACTTAGAGGGAAGGGATTGTCTTTGAAAGCCTAGAATTCTAGAGACGTTTCTCTAGATAGTAATATGAGTGTTAAAGAAAAATATTTTTGATTTGGAAAGATTAACTTCCATACCTGATGCCATAGCAAAGTCATTCAAAATTTGTTTGTGAGTAAGTGCTTCCTTAACTGTCGGAATTCCTTGTAACATGGTATCGTCTACAAACTGCTGATGAGTCAGAACTTGACCATTCTCCGAAAGATGGATTCCTTGAATTCTTCCCATTACTCTAGCATGTTTAATGGACCGCCCCAGCCCTTCCATCATGAGGATGAAGAGAAAAGGAGAGAGCGGATCTCCCTATCTAAGTCCCTTAGAAGGAAGAAAAAGTTCAGATGGAGAGCCACTAACTAAAATTGAAAAGCTGGATGAAGTCAGCAGGGCCATGACCCATTTGACCTAATTATGATCAAAACCAAACGCTATGAGAACTTTCTTGATGTATATCCAATTCACTTTGTCATATGCTTTGGCTATGTCCAGTTGCATGATCATACCGGCTCTCTTATTACTTGTTAATGAGTGAACCACCTCGTGAGCTTGAATTATATTATCCAGAATTTGTTTGCCTTCCATATAACCAGTTTGTTCCCCCGAGACAAGCGAGGGCAGCAGGGGTTTGAGTCTGTTAGCCACAACCTTGGAAATATCTTGTAAACCACATTGCATAAAGTGATGGGCCTATACCTCTCTGGCATTTGAGCATTACCCTGTTTTGGAATAAGGGCGATAAAGGAGGTGTTGAGAGCTTTCAAAATGGTTTTGTTCAGTCTGGAATCTTCGACTATATCTAAAATATCCTTTTTTACAATATTCCAGCAGGCTTTGAAGAAATCCACATTGAATCCATCCAGACCTGGAGCCTTGCCATTTTGCATTTCCGTGAGGACCTCATTGACCTCCTTTTTAGTTACAGGCCTGTTGAGATTACAATTATCCTCTCTAGAGACCATTTTAGGGATATGTTTAATTAAGCCCTTGATGAAAGGTTCTCTTACTAAAGGGTTTTCCTTGGTAATGTCACGAAAGTGCTTTACTAACACTGCTTCTATCTCCTCATGGGATTGATGGATCTGGCCATCCTCGTCCTTGATCGAAGAGATTCTGTTGTGAGTTCTCTTTGCCATGGTGGATCTATGGAAAAATTTAGTGTTACGATCTCCTTCTTTTAGCCATAGAACCCTAGATTTTTGTTTCCAAAAAGATTCCTCTTGTTTACACAACATTTCCCATTCTTGATGATGTTTCTCTGCTAGATCATTTTTGTCTTTATCAAAGCCATCCTTGATTAAAGCTTGATTGAGCTCTAGGATTTTGTTTTCTACAATTTTCTTACTCTTAAAAATATTGTTGAATTCCTTCTTGTTCCAATCCTTTAGCTTCAGCTTGATGTGTTTTAATCTTTTATGTAGCAGGAACATAGTTGATCCCTAAATCTGCAAGTCCTCTGCCCACCATTTTCCAATGTTGCTTATGAATTTTGGGTGTGAAAGCCAAATATTTTCAAACCTAAATTGTTTGTTTCTTGGGGTGCCAATGCCCTTGATCTCCATTTGAATCAGCCAGTGATCTGAGCCTCCAAAAGGAATAATTCATGCTATTATTTCCTTGTCTAGAAGCATGAGATCCTCAGAGATCATGAATCTGTCTAGCTTGGAAGCTACCTGGGACTCTCCTCCTCTTTTGTTATTCCATGTACATAGACCATTGTTTGTCTCTATGTCCACGAGATTCATGTTTTCTGCAAAGATTTGGAAGGCTGAGGAATCTTTATTTAGTGCTCTTGTACCCCCTTTTTTCTCTGAGAGAGATCTGATGATATTGAAATCTCCTCCTATAACCCATGGTAGCCTTGCATGTTTGGTCTGGAGATCTACCAAGGAATCAATAAACTTGATTTTGTCATCTAACCTTTGAGGGCCATAAACATTCGTTAACTAAATAAGTGTCCCTTTCTCCTACAGGCTGTATAACAACTGATAAATAATTCCTTGATGCCTTTGCATCAACTATTCCTATTTTTTGGGGATTCTAGAGGGTGAGGATACCCCCTGCTGTATTTTCTGCTTTGACTTCTAGAAACTAAAATCTGTTGAGCCACTTACTATGGATTTCCCTTAACTTTTGGATGGAGCATTTCGTTTCTTGGACAAAAATTATATCTGGAGCTGCCTGTTTCATTCTATTATCCAGCATTCTCTGTTTTATCTTGTTGCCTAGACCTGTGATATTCCAAGTTGTGAATTTCATAATTACAGATTGGTGAAGGAGTAACTAGTTAGATCTTTCATCTTACCCGAGTCTACCATGAGCTTGCCACATTCCATCAGTAGCTCATTCTGTTTTTTTTTTTTCTGCCTCTTTTTTTTCCTCGGTTTCTCGTTGCTAACCCTGGAGTTGTTTTTACTGCTTTCACTCCTTGGCTACCCTGTCTTTCAATGTTGTTTGCTTCTTCGAAGCCCTTTGCCTGATTTTTCCATAAGAATAACTGCTTTATTCGATTGCATTCTTCTTGTGGTAGAGATTCTACCCCACCAGTTTTTCCCTTACTCAAGAACCCTTCTAGATCTAGATTTTCTCTGTCAAGAACTCACTGTAGCTCATTGTCCTCCATTTCCATCTCACTTTGGGTCATTTCCTGAACCATTTCCGTTTCTGATTCACTCATCATGATCCCTTTCTGTTTTTCATTTACCTATTCCTAATCATGTTCTTCTTCCTTCTCTTGCTTGTCATAACCATTCTTCATTACTTGATCTTCAACTGCTGTTTCTTCCTCCTCTTCAAGAACATGGAATTGCTTCGGCCTAACCTTTTATCCTTCACTTTGATGCTGCTTTGGCCCTTTTTTGTCGCTTTTTCCTTTGTGAACTACTTTGTGAAAGCTATTTGTATCTTTCATTGTGTTAGGTTTGCTTTTATTCTCTACTTTACTGAGAGGGCAGTCTCTTAGAAGGTGCCCGTGTTCATGACATTTACGACATCTAAATCGAATATGCTCATAGTCAACAGTCTGCACCCATTCCTCATCAAAAAGCTCCAATATAACCTCGTTTCAAAGAGCTCCAGATAGATCCATCTCTACACAGATTCTAGCAAAAGAGGTATATTTTCCCCTCCTTGTGGCTTCAGAAGTTTTGACATACCTTCCTAATTTATTTCCTATAGCAGTTAGTGATTCTATTTGCCAATAATCCATAGGTAGATAATAGAGTGTTACCCAAACCGGGACTCAAGTAAAAGTTTCCCACTCTGGTACGAAGTTCATCATCCATGACCGCATATAGAGCCCTGCTGTTACATAGAAGTAGGGCCCACCTTCAAACACTCTACCTTTATCTTCAATATTTGCAAACACCACAGTGAAGAAACCCTTGGATCCTAGATGAAGATCAATGCTACCTTTATGCTTCCAGTGGTATCTGATCCATGTTTGTAAAGCCTTTTCAGTGGGCCATAGTCCCATGAATTTACATATGATTGCGTAAATATGCATGTGCTCCCTGTGCGCCTGCACCGCTGGGTCATTTAAAACTACTCTGTGAGTGATTTCAGCTTTAGGTTTTCACGGTCCATTTTGTTTCATGTCTTTTGTTTCCTATTTTTTGTCATTTTCCTCCTTGCCTTTTGTGCCATCATTCTCCTTTTCTTTGATACTTTATGTTACCTCTTCCCTTTTTTTTCTTCCTTCGTTAGTGTTACTTCTGCTTGATTTTAGAGGTTTATTGCCTTTGTTGGCCGCTGCCTCTTTGTAGGAGGGAGTGGAGGTCCCTCCTCTGCAACCGTCCATGGAGAAAATCTCCTTCAGAAAACCGCAACCCTAGTCATCCACTCTTCCACTCTTCTCCGCCCAAAATTTTCGCTCTCATCTTCTAGGTGTAGTCACCCACCTCAGGATTAAATACATATTATCTCTATAGAGGCAATATATATTTAATTGTAGATATAGTATAAATTTTATCTTATGAAACAATAATACTTGTGTTCTATATTATTTTTTATAGACACAATGATTTGAGACACTCACAATGTTTAAGACAATTCACAAGTTTTTCTTCGTCTCAATTTAAGACAATTTACTCAAAATTTGTCTTAAAACCCCCTATATGTAGTAGTGGCTAATTATAAGCATATGCTTAATTTAATAACACCTTATAAATGATCAAATTATTTTTATTATTTACCATGTTATAATTATCAATATGGTAAGTTGAACAAAAGTTTCAAGTTTATATTATTGCTATTCTTTCCTTGTAGCAGGTTGATAATGTTAATATTGTAAATTTTGATTAAATTGATATCATCAGTTAACTACTTTATTATTATTATTATTATTATAAGATGAATAATAATATACCATATTAATTATTATTGTTGTTATGTTTAACTAATTATTATTAATATATGCAATTTTATCAAACAATTAGCTAATACCAAATTATGTTATGTTGAATGGTTAAATTGGTTAACCTATGCATCATTTTTAAGATAAACATTTAAAAATAAATAACATCATATTTTATTAAATAAATATGTTAACAAAATTATATAAAAAGAACATCAAAGCACACACTTAGTTTACTCCATAATATGTCAAAAAATGATCAAATAATTGCTTGGGGTTTTGTAAATATATTTTTTCTTCTAACATTTGTAAAATTTAATTTAAAATTTGAATACAGAATTGGTTTTGGTCTTGTTGCTATAACACCACATGAGCGAAGCCTCAACCTTGAATCAAAATGTCTTATGAGTTGGCGAGAGTTTTCTCCCATGTTAAAAATAGTATTAATAATAGTTTAATCTTATTTAACTTATATAAATTAATTATTATTTAATTTACATGAAATAAAAGTAGCATTATTTGATATTCTTAATAAATTATGGTACAATTTGTCACAATAATGATAATATAAATGATAAAAATAGAATATTAATAGATATAAAATAAAATGATGTTATATAAACTATTTAATTTATACAAATATGTCTTAACAAATTATTTAAAATAATTCTTACACTATGAACTGATCTTAACGTAGGGCACACATATGACTTGATCTTAACATAGTGCACACATCATTTCATATTAATAGAAATCCTAAATCCACACTAGAAAAACTAAACTTAACTTGCAAGTAAGTGGAGAATCTAAATCTACACTTCATAGCACAACTTAAATGACCAAGAACTAGACAATCTAAATCTACACTTCATAGCACAACTTAAATGACCAAGAATGTGAGGAACTATAAAAGCAAAGTGACTGAAAGATATAACATGGTAGGTAATAAACCTCGAAAGCAACTTTTAATGAAACAGAGGAGTTTAGAGGTTTCCTTAGCAGTGTTGGGATCATATTTGATGGCAGTCTCGTTGAGATGGAAATAGTGGCCAACTTTTTGAGAGATATATTGCTCCACTTCATGAAATTGCGCTTTTCATGGATTTGCAATGCTCCACCTGCATGTCATTAATAATGTCTTTATTAGCGATGGCCAACAACATGCATGGAAACCTCAAGTCCTTCATAAGCGGAGTATCAGGTCCCATTACGTTGGTGATTGAATGCTCTCTGGTTGCTAGGTACGCACTGGTATTATTATTAGTTAAGAAATTATTATTTCAAAACATAATTAAATTCTTCAAACAGTTTGAATAAATTATCGACCATTCCCCGACTCGAAAGCGTAGAGTCGGGTGGAATCTCCATCTCGAATGTGCTTATTTTGGATCTCACATATCCAGTATGTATACCAACACCTCCTCACACACAAACAGGACGCAGTAAATTGACCGCTGGAGTGGCGAGCCACTTCGATAACGAACGAGGTTTCCTCAGGTAGAAATTACAGATTCCATAGAAGTGCGGTAATTATTCCAACATCCCCTCAAAGAGAACTCGGGGAATCAATCTGAGGTCCAAGCTTTGATACCATGAAGAGGTTTTCAATTACATCTACGGATTCCATAGAAATTTTTGGTGTAACAGAAAACCTCGTCATCCTTCATCTATCTTAAGAGCTTCATGGTCTTTTGGGCTAGCCTGTCCTTGTATAGGGGCATCGAACATCTTGATGGCTGGCTAAATGAGGCCATTCTTTGTCATCTTGTGGATGACCTCCTGCAGGTATGTGGGGTCATCGGGCTCCTGAATCAAAAGCTTCTTGTTGAAGGGGTTGAACAAGGCCACGGGGCCCTTGGGTTTCTTGGCTTGCTTCTTATTTTCTTTGTCGGCTAAGTCGTCCTTTGAGGTGTTGTTGGAATTGGCTTGGATGATGAGATTTCAACATTGGGGTTCGCTTTCAAAGGGAATTTTTTTGGAGTATACCATTATGTATGGAGCGATATAAGGTCTCAAGTATTGCAGGGATTTGTTATTTGAAATGAAGTTATGGATATCAGAAGCTCTGATTGTGAACAGAGGAGGAGGAGCAATTGAGAATTTTGATAGAATCAAGGAATTTAAATGAGAATGGTGTGACAATAGATGCTTATTGATTCCGCTAGCTATTGATAAATGACACACGAAAGAGCATTGGAACAACATCTTGCTCGTTGTTATGGCCAACTACAACAGAGCATTGTTTTAAAAGCCAACCAGCTAGGAACCAAATCGACTGAGTTGGTCTGAGTTGATAAAAAATTTTGCAACCCGACCTTCGAACCGATTCAGCCGGCCGGGTTAAGACCAACCCAACCTTCGAACTGGTTCGGCTGGCTCGGTCTTAACTTGGCCGACTGGGCCGAGTCTGTATCAACCCGACCGAGTAACTTCTTGTAGCCAGTAAACCCAAAAAATGACTTATTTATTTATTTTTTTATGATTTTGCTGAGTGTTGGGGACTCCAAATGGTTTTATTAATTGGTTAGTTGTCTTTGGGGTCCATTCCCCTCTCCCAAACCCTATTTAACCCACTCAACTCCTCTCGTTCTCTCACAGCCATCTCATGCATTTGAGTGAGAACTTCAGTGAGAGTTTGTGAGGAGTTGTTGAGTTTGTTTTTGGAGCAGCACTGAGGAGTCTTGGGCAAGCATTGTATCTAGAGTGAGGAGCTTCTTGGGTAGCCATTTGGAGCAGCGTTGAGGAGTTGACTTCTTGGAGCAAGCTTGAGGAGGCTTTTTGTACCTAGACGTATTTTTTTTCACTTGTACAAATATGTTTTTGCTTATTAAATTTTAGGTTCATATCTAGAAATCCTAAAGAGTGTTTTTTGTGAAAGAAATGAACATTGAATCAAATATATCTATATATATATATATATTATATATATATAATTTTTTTTTTATTTTTTTTTTTCATTTTTTTTCATTTTCAGATTGTTTTCTTTCATTTCCAAGTCAAAAAATGGCAGCTAGAGTGAAAGATGCTGCTTGGGCATATGTTGAAATAGTTGATAGTCAAATGCACTACAAATTTTTCCATAAGAAAATTAAGGAAGGTCTTGGGGGCATTAATAGGCTAAAACAACACTTGGAAAGGATTAGAGGCCAAATTGCTCCATGTACCTCACCAAAAATTGGGGAGATTTGGAAGGAATTGTTAGCCAGCTTTGAGAAATTTAAAGAAGATAAGGCTAGGCAAAAAGAGTTAGAGGCTGAAATTTGGAGGAAGAGGGAGATACAAAAAATGATGGCTACGAACCCCCATTATGATTTTGAGGGTTCTTCCTCTATCTCGCGTACTGATGCATCCAACCCTTTCCGATATGTTCCTCCCTGTTTTGATTCTATTCAAGAAAAGGGAAAGGGTAGAATGAAAAAGGGTGATATGTCTATCAAAAGTTATTTCACTCCCTCCTCTCCATCAGATGCACATGGTCATCAAGCTAGTAAAATTCAAATGCAGCCCACTTTAAATGACCATTGGAAGAAAGAATTGAGGGACACTGCTTGTGATTACATAGCTAGATGTGTTGAAAATAATACTGAGAGGGGGGGGGGGGGGG
>APFE030610368.1:0-15626 GCA_000404065.3 Pinus taeda
CATTAACTTGTCAAGAATTATTACTGAAGATAAATCATTGACCTCAAACCTAAAACAATAAGTTTTATGCAAGTCTATATAACATTTAACTCATAAACCAATGCACTTACTTATAAGGGGGCTGATCTCAGCACAAGAGATTCAGATGAACAAATCATCTTGCAGTAATAGTCTCAACATTAAGCAATATCTGGCACAATCTAAGCAAGGTTTTCTTGGGAGTTAGGAGAATCCACCAACAACCAAGCAGAAGTGATGAAATTTTAATATATTATCAAGGTCTAGAAAATATCTAATCAAGGGGAATCAGAAGTTAATTTTAATTGGAGACTCCTCAATCATAATTAGGAAGAGATGTGAAACCCAAGTTAATCCAGATTGTTAACAGGAGGTTAAGGGATCTCAAACAGTTTTATGTTTATAGAATAAAACCAGGTTTTGAGGGCCTGCGATAGCCTGAATAATACCATAGAAAAGGAGATTGTGAAAATAAGTGTTGGAATGCTGAGTATAAATGGTGGGGGTTCCTATCAAACTCTTACCTCCCATGATATTAAGTTCTACAAGCCATAGGATATGAATGCTAATGAGATTATGGAAAAATGGTGTGTCACTTTTGAGTTCACCAGATGGGCAGTAAATTTAGCCAGACCTTATCTTTCATTCCTACGTGTGTGGGGAGGAACGAATAATTAAATGAAATGATGGGTCTGAGCAGTGAAGGTGGGATTTTCTATTTACTCATGTTTGATATCTGCAGGCACTAAAGGAATGACAACTCAGTTTGATTTTTAGATTTAATATTACTTTCCTCAGTTCAGTAGTCTGGTAAGGTCCAGCGGTTTGGATTTAACCCATCTTTCCAAGTGAACTGGGCCTCCAATATTGGATTCCACCTCAGTGATATGACCTCATTTGATCCAAATGGAACACACTTGTATATGATAATGTAGCCCTAACGTTCAACTTTTAGGTAGACTATGGCCTTAGTGAGCATGTTTTCTTCTAAATCCAGGTCTTACTACACATTGTAAGGAAGTTGTTACCTGTGCAGTTGTTATTGGTGTAGTACCCAGATTGTTGGCCAAAAAACGCTTATCTTCACGAAGATCTGCATTGTGAATACAATTCACCACTGAATCAGCTTGACAAGTTAGATATGTGTCTCATAAAATGCAGAGCAGGCAGCAGACTTTGGAATGTTTTCAAAAATGCAGAGCAGGCAGCAGAGGTTAGAATGTTTTCAATCTGCTTTTGTAAAATGCTTGAACTGTGAGATGTCATCAGAGAATTCACCAATTTTACAAACATGACATGCTGATGAAATTCTTTCAGTGAGAAGTAATAAGTTAACTGTTCAAGATTATCATACTATCTGATTGAGAGGGAAATAGCAGGCAAAAGGTAAACATGATATAGCTAATTGCTTTATGTTAGTTATTCTGGATGGATTTGGAAGTCCTATGAATTTACTTTGGTAATTTCTGTACATTAATATGAACGAATAATTAAATGAAATGATGGCTCTGAGCAATGAAGGTGGGATTTTCTATTTACTTATGTTTGATATCTGCAGGCACTAAAGGAAGGACAAGTCAGTTTGATTTTTAGATTTAATATTACTTTCCTCAGCTCAGTAGTCTGGTAAGGTCCAGTGGTTTGGATTTAACCCATCTTTCCAAGTGAACTGGGCCTCCAATATTGGATTCCACCTCAGTGATATGACCTCATTTGATCAATGGTATGCCTAGAAGTCACCGAGTACTTTCATTGGCATTGGGAAGTGCCTCAACATGAAGGTTATAAAAAAATGGAGGTCCTAGGCACTATCTATTATGAAATTCTAGACTTGCTTCAAGATCAGAGGAGCACACGCCATATTGAGGATATAAAAGTGGCATTTTCTCACTACAGTAGCAAGATGACAAGCCCTATTGAATTTCAGCGCTACAAGAACACTAACCTATCAAAATTCGTGACTCATCAAGACAGAATGCATCAAGAATTCGGAGGACATAAGTATTGCTAGGAGCTCACATCCTCTGACTTCTCTTCCAAAGATTCTATCGATTCTGTTAGAGTAGCAGTTAAAGATAAAGAAATAGGCCAGCAATACAACCAATGGATTTGTTATTGATTGAAAACATTCTGCTGAGTTTCTTCTTCTTATTATACAGTCTTGTAGATTATGCCCTCCGCAAAATTACTATGATGTATGACCAATCAGCAATAATTTTCCTGCAGTTTTCAATGCGGAATTTATCTATCTGTGTGAAGAAAATGGCAGCAATATATGTGGCCAAACTTACTTGATGAGATCTATGTAGTCCATTCCTATTTCAAATGCTTGACTAAATATTGCTTCCAGTATTTGACTTCTGATTTGTTTATTTCTGTTTATTTCAATATTTTCTGTTCATCTTTTTGTAAATTTTATTTCAGATGTTTAATCAACAAAGTTTCTCTCAGATATCTCTTGCCTTAATGGAAGATGATCTTATTCCAAATTTTCCGAGTGACAAACTTTGGAATCAGATTCCATAATTTGGGAATGAAAGGTTTTTCCTTGAGAGAGCTTGGATAGTGATTACTGATTATTCCAGGTGAGGGCAGAGTCTTCCCAAAACCTCTGGTCTTGTGAGATCCTATGTGCTGGTACTGGCCGAAAAGGTCTATCAGATTTCTTTAGCTTTTTTGCTATGTGAAAAGAGTAATGTTGTTTATGCACGCTTTAGAAGTATTGCAGACATAGAAGGCCTGGATAAACCTTGTGTAATTTCTCTGCTACCAGTGGTTTGTTGTTAGGACTATAATGTACCTGAAAGCAAATGGCTTGTTGTTAGGACTATAATGTACCTGAAAGCAAATGGCGAACCAATACTTCAATACTGATTTGACCTAAAATTAAAAGCAGAAATATAATAGACATCAAGCTCAAAATATCAAAAGTAAGAGCTAGAAGCATAAAATAAGTATTGGGCACACTCTCACAAGTTACAACCAAGAAGATTGTGGGCTTTTCCATCAAGCATAATGACTTAAGCCAACAGCATAAAAAACATAACTGAAACCAAGTTCATATGATACTGAAATTCCCAGTTCATACTTCAGAGAGAGGACAATAGCTTTCTCTAGCTCATCTATCTCTTCTTCAGATAATGAAACATGCATACCTCTGAAGTATTCGGTAAGAAACAACCAGATGGTTTAGAAAGGTAATTAAGAGATAAGTAATTGAACACATAAGACAAATTTTGAAAGGCCTAATTGGCTGTATTTATAAAAAGAAAAAAAGCTATTGCACATCCATGTTGTATTCCATAAGAAAGGTGGTACTTATATAACCCTTAGAATTCTTCAAGGGGACAGCTGAGCTTTCAGTCCTGCAAATGATGAATACACTAAAGAAAGCCTCACTTAGTATCGTCCCTGGACCCAGTCCTCCTCTATCCATTAAAGAACCCCGACACTTGAGAATTTAATTATTCTCATTTTCTTTGTCTAATGTTAAGGTCAGATTGGGCTTTATCAGGCCAGTGAAAGTAGGGTCACAATCAGGGTTTTTCAGGGTTTTATTCTCATTAAGTGACATGTTAGGGTTTTATTCTCTTAAGTAACATGTTTGCAACTTTGCCCCTTGTGGGCCAATGCACCTCCACAAAGAGGGCATTCAAATAACAGAAGCCATCATGTGTTCCACCTTTTGATAGGTGGTAGATACTCAGCAGATTAAAGTCTGAAAGAAGAATTGTAAAGTCATTCTCTTACATCTGAGTGTAGTACCCTTTTGAAGCATAACGCTCCTGAAAAATCAATATAAAAGCATTTCTCTAGACAGAATGCATCAAGAATTCGGAGGACATAAGCATCTATATAACATTTAACTCATAAACCAATGCACTTACTTATAAGGGGCTGATCTCAGCACAAGAGATTCAGATGAACAAATCATCTTGCAGTAATAGTCTCAGCATTAAGTAATATCTCGCACAATCTAAGCAAGGTTTTCTTGGGAGTTAGGAGAATCCACCAACAACCAAGCAAAAGTGATGACATTTTAATATATTATCAAGGTCTAGAAAATATCTATATTACAGCCAAGAAGATTCTGGGCTTTTCCATCAAGCATAATGGCTTAAGCCAGCAGCATAAAAAACATAACTGAAACCAAGGTCATATGATACTGAAATTCGCAGATCATACTTCAGAGAGAGGACAATAGCTTTCTCTAGCTCATCTATCTCTTCTTCAGATAATGAAACATGCATACCTCTGAATTTTTCGGTAAGAAACAACCAGATGGTTTAGAAAGGTAATCCAGAGATAAGTAATTGAACACATAAGACAAATTTTGAAAGACCTAATTGGCTGTATTTATAAAAAGAAAAAAAACTATTGCACATCCATGTTGTATTCCATAAGAAAGGTGGTACTTATATAACCCTTAGAATTCTTTGAGGGGACAGCTGAGCTTTCAGTCCTGCGAATGATGAATACTTTTAACTTTAAGAGGCATGCACTGGTTCCCTTTAACTTGGAACTAATTTTGGACAACTCTGCATTCCTAAAGAGCCCGCCTCTTTCACACAAACACAACGCAGAGAAGCCTATGTAGAAACACTCAATTGGAAATCCACAATCCACATCTCTTTCAGTTTAGAGATGTTTTATGAATGACTTCTATTTCCTACTTAAATTCTAGGCACTTTACATGAGGAAAGGATTGGTAACAGCATAGTTCTATAGGAGTGTAGTTATTTCCATCAGAGCACATTAGACCAGGTATTCTCACATGCAAAACTAGGCACAACAATCAAGATTAGAATTAGGGTATTAGGGTTAGGATTTCTTACCTAGCCTACAGTGAACTGATTTAGGGTTTGTGATTGTAAATTCTAACTAATTTCCTTTTCTATATAGGAGATATAGGATGGGCCACTCAGATGATTAGTGAGTTTATGTGTTTGACCTATAGCATTAGAGGCTATAGTTTTCCAGATATAATAAAACAGTGATGCAGATTTAAGATCTTTGCTTTCCATTATATTTTTGTAGTGTTTCCAGCAGCATGTGTTTCTAGATTCTAGTATTCAGAGATTGCAGTTTTGATAGGTTTCAGTTTTTAAGCTATCTAGGGCTTATTTATAATTTCAGTGCAGAGTCAGCTTATCATGGCTTGAGAAATATCAACATGAGACTACATGGTATTGAAGAATATTTGGCAAGCCAACATCTTCGCATGCTCATGAATTGTTCAGTCAAGAAAGACATCAAAAATAAGTCTTTGGTAAGGGATGTGCACTTAGCAGAGACAGCCCTACTCAAGTGTCATTCCACACTTGCTATGATAAAGAGGTAGGTCCTTAACCACTGGCTTCATGCTGACAGAGATGAAATCTGATCACGGTAAAACTCCCAATCCAAAAAACCAGTTTTGATTTAGGCTAAAGACATCAACCAACATACGCAACAGTAAATTAAAGAAACTTAACTACGAAGGGATATCTGAATAAAAGATACATAACATCCTGGCTATATAACGGTGCATATAAACACAGAACAGCACAAACGTTGAATTCAGTATACCATTCTGCATGAGCCCTATATCATAAATCTGAATACACAATTTTTTATAAACATTCATGCAATAACTAAGAGTGTAGGATGTCATTCTACGATACTCATGATTTTAATCGAACTTGCAATATCAAACAGAATAGAACCCGTTCAGGGTCCTATGTATGCATGCCCAAGTAAAAGAGACAAAAAGAAACAAAGAAGCTCTGGGCTCTGAATTTGCAAGTAGTTTATACCTCTATTAAACTTCTGGCCAAGTTGAGTTTCACAGTATACTGGGTATACTATACCTTTTATTCTTTTGTGGGGGGAGCATGGTATAGTAAGAGAGGCAAGCAACGAGGGACTTACATGTAGCTTTTCCAAAGTTTTTGTCAAGGAAGTGAAGATCCATACAATAAAGAAAGTATCAAGAACAGCGACAGGTAATACAAGGAAAGTCCTTGCTCTTCCAGAAACATCATTTATATTCCCAACATTTTCTACAAGCTCCAGTGCCTCTGAAGCCACAAAGTAGATTGCTCCAAGAAGAACCACTTTTGATGTAATTCCCCCAAGAGTAGGTCGCACCACACCATAACCCATAGAAACCACAAGAAGGAGAAGCCGAGAGACAGTCTTCATAATAGCCATAAAAGTGATTGCCCAGGTAGTGATACTCATTGGTCTACGCCCAGTTGCATTAAAATTGGCATATTCGAAATACCACAAGGTCATCTCAAGCATTCCAAGGGATATCACTGCTGTTATGCAGTTTTGAAGCTGTAATATATCATCCCCGAAACGCACGTATTGCAGAAACCAGATAAGTCCAAGAATAAGGTAGGCTAAAGACAAAAACCCATAGAATTTCAATAAAGGTGCTAACCTGCCTGGCAAATAGCCTGTTGGATTCTTCCACACAGTTCTGCCATTGACAATAGTCCCTTTCAGATGGGGATCACAGAACATAAAATAAATATTGTACATGCCAGACTTTGTGATATAGATGATGTCTGGCTGTTCCTTTGCTTCTAAATTATTCCCCTGGAAGACAAAGGGAATGGAGCGAGGCCAGTTTGGCTCATCAGCAGATCGGTGTACAATGATCTCCCCTTGTTTACAACCTTCTAACTTGGCAAGGTCTGGAGTACAGCATAATGTAGTGGCCCCATCATATGGATTGCCACTAATCTTGTACCTATCCTTTGTCTCGAAAATAACTGCTTCAATAAGCCCAGTGCTATGCTCCATTTGATCATGCTTAGAAGCAGATTCCTGAGTCCTGCGTAAAGTGATTGAATCAAACCTGCCAGATAGACTTATCAAAATCATGAAACCACCCTTTTACAGTTCTATTGCAAAAAGCCTACATATAATTCCATTGCCTAAATATCAAAAGAAATCAATATGCGCAAGAAATCTCATTTCTCACAGATATTTGTGCAACCTTTGACTTGAGGAATCTTGGCAGCAAATGGACTCTGAAACTGACGATATACAAGTAACAAAACCACATGCTCAAAAATCAAATAGAAAAGAAAAACTGGGGCAAGAAAGAAGTGGAAACTTTCATAAGCTTGAGTTTCCCAAAATGAAAGAGGTTCAAATTCCTCCTATACATTACAATGTGTCTCCACTTAAAACATGGGCAGAGCACTAAAGGAAATCGATTTTTGACAAGTGGTGAGCAACTGCCTTACAGAGTCTACAACAATAACAAAAATTTTGTAATCAAGAAGACGGACAATGGATCAAGACGAGTCAGTGAAAAGAAACATTGTAGGAAACTGCAAAAACACCAGTGATTGAAGTTTTGAACTAAAACTGTTTTAGTTAAGCCTTCTAAGCCTTTGTTTTCAAAGAAATGTGATGCATTCTTGCCTTATGCAAATATGTGTGAAGGCTAGAAAAGTGCAACTGGAGCTTCACCATCTAGTGGAACTCTTAGAGCATTGGGGTTTGGTTCCCTATACTACAAGTAAGAAGCTCCCAACTTAGCATCATCAAGCTGGGCGCAGAAGAGATCCAAGCAGAGCAGACAGAGGGAAAAGGTCACAGAGAAGGCATTCTACCAGCAGAGGTCCCTTATTAGATGATAACAGGGGAGGTGCACCAAGCAGGGAATCAATTGCAGGGAGGCCTAGAGTACAAAAAGCTGATGGTTGGCCCAACTCACCTCCATGGGGAGGAAATCTTGGAGATTAGCCAGACCGTGGTGTGAATATGGGCACATATGTGATGGAAGGGTGGGGCAATGAACCACCCAATGTAAATCCAGTGCTCCCCAGATGATTAATTTCCGCTTGCAGTACAGCTAATTACCCTCAACTTTCCAGAGGGTTACGCTTGATTATTTCCTGTTGTTACACAGCTATTAGTAGGGTCAAGTTTGCTCTGATATGTTAACCCTGTCCACTGGTGATTTTGAATTTTGAGCACGAGGCTTTCCTCTCTTGTTTTGCTGCTTGCAGAGTCTGTAATTTAGGGGGATGTCTATATCTCTGTAGTGCGCTGCCATTTCAATTTCAAAGATAAAAAGGAGGAAGAACCTAAAACTGAAGTCCAGAGGATTATCAAAGCCTGATCCGATAAGAGTACCTAACCAAAGTAACTTGAAACAATTTTTAAAATGCAACCCAATAGGGAGAAAACTACGAAGAAACATAGACCCATTTTTTTATCAAAAAAAGGAAGAAAAGGCAAAGGATGAAATCCACATACTTGATGAACGACTTCCCATTGTCTATGCCAGTCCTATTGTCTGTATTCAAAGATGCATAAAGGCCCTCACTACCCCCATAGAAAACGAATCCGTTCCCTTGTGGCAAGAAGGCATCATCGGTGTAGTCGTGAATCGACCCATGAACTATCTCAGAACAGATAACCAACAGCAGCCCTGATAAGGCCAAACCCACCACTCTTCTGTACATTTGTAGCCCGCTCTGGCTACTACTTTACTTCCTCGATCAAAACATTTATTTAGGCACCTCGCTGCCTGCCCAACTCAGATTTCTCTGCACATTAATAGCAAGATGGCGAGAGCCAGAAACAATAAAAAGTGCCTGTTTATGCAGAGGAACCTTTCTGCGGAGGAAACGGTGATGATTGTTTTAATTTTGTAAAAAATCATGAAATTTGACTATAAATTTGACCCTGTTCTAAAAATGTCAAATCTAGGCCTCCACAGAATCTAAAAGATTCCTTGAATATTCATGCATCAAGGTCCCACCTTCAAAGGTTTCACTTCTCAACGTTCTTCCTCTGGAAACTCGACTGCTCAAATTAAAAATCCATCTGCACCATGAAACTCCTGGTGAAAAATCGATTCAAATGAGTATAAACTTGACGTGTTTCTCATACTATCAAAATTCAGTCTTAGGGAATCTAAAATATTCATCACAAGATTCCTCTACTCAGTTTCCACTGCATCATGGTTACACCTCTGGATCATGGTTTTATTGGTGAGTCGAGGTTCCACTACCCATGGTTGTTCCGTTGGCTCTCGGTTCCCTCATTATTCCTCTCTTGCCCTGGTCGAATGGTAAGGTTGGGTTCTTATATAAACCCATCAACGAATTTTCCGAAGTGCCATATGTTGGCGTGTTGGTAAAAATTAGCAATTGGTTGGGGGTGGCGCATGTGTGTTTGTTGTAAATCGTTTGCGGTGTTATGTTAAATATGGCGCATCGTTTTGTTTTGTGGTTGGTTCCGTAGTTTTTTTTGTGATGGGGTCACCTGTTGGGTAGGTCAGCTAGTTGGCTAGGTGGGTTCAATCGTCGTCAACCCCCAATACATGGTGTGATGTTCAGTAACGGGTTGACCAATGGTGGCACGCCCTAAAATATTAACATATGTTAACCGAGGTGGCGAGGTTGATGGCCTACCACCTTTCTTTATTTTTTTAAATAGTTTTAAAAACAAACCATAAACTAACAACTAGATTTTTACGGGTCATTATGAAAATTAAATAGGTGATGTTTTGTCTAGGTCTGACTACCGATAAGTGCTAAATTGTCACTTTGTTAGTGGGTACCAAATTTAGCGCTTCCACCAAATTTAGTTGAGATACCATATTGTTTCCGGGAAAAGTAATGTCTATTTAGATCTGCTAGTCCCACTAAGATGGGTAGCTATCTTAGAAACAAACAATTCAAAGTAACTTATGTTTTCCTTTATGGGAGATAGATGAGAGAGAAGTAGAAAGCACCAACCTTAGTCTTTCGCTTGGCTCCTTGCTTGTTTCCTCTCTCCTTTGATAGAACTTCGCCACTCCTTTCTCGCTTGTCCCGCTTGAAAGAACACCTGTAGAGTCAAAGCAGCGAAATACCATCAAAGCATAGAGATCTATCACCATAAACAATGTAGAATTAGATGTACATTAACCATACAAATGCATACACAAATACAAGATTCAGAAATATACAAGTATATGGAGGAAAACTCAAATAACTTTATTGATAGAAGTAGTAGAAGAGAGGATTACAACCCAGCTATCTGATCCAGCGCCATCCTCCCAGCATGAAAGCCCTCTTCACCTCATGAAAAGGTAGATCACCCAACAATACAATGTTTCACAGAGAAACCACAAACACTTCCTTACAAAATACAAAATTCCAGCCTCTGGATCTCTAGGATGAGGGATCCATATATAGATATTTGCGGGGGGGTGAGTCAGCTTCTGGGATTTTGATTATTGTCATTTCACTGATAGTTCTTGGTTCCACTTGGAGATTTCATGATCTCTTACTCATCCCTAGGTGAATTCAGAGAGGCAAGTGTCATATGAGCAGTTTCTAGAAGATTCTCTAGGTTTACACCTAGCAAACTGCCTCTGCCATTTGTTTACTCTCGCTCGTCACACCCTACAGAAGGGATTTTCAGTATGCATCACACCCTTTCTGTGTAACAGGTAGATGCATCACACCCTCAACATGAAGCAGTCTGTATGGTCCAGTTTTGACTAGTTCTGAGTAGTTTTTCAGGGAGAACTTCTAGGAAATGATGTAATCAGTTGACCTTGACCCTTTAGGGTATGAAACAACACTTTTAGGGGTTTAAGAGCCCTTGGTTTATTGACATATGTGATTGGGGTTGCAGTGCCCAAATATGTCTATAACACATATCTAGTTGTGCTCTAAATTTAGCTGTCGACAAAAGTCCTGCTCCTTTTTACTTTAACTTTGACTGCTAATAACTTACACATACGAAGTCAGATTCGAGTAACATCTTTTTCACTAGAATCAGGATGACAAGCTCTTCAGTTCGACTCGTAGTTTCAATGAAATCTAAAGACATAATTTTTTTAGCCTCTCCAGAGCCGCCTAGATCATTCCTCCCTAATGAGGAGTTTTTGGTCCTCCAAAAGTATAATCATGACTTCAATATCGATCTACATAAAAATTATCTCTGACATACCATCTTCCCTTTCCTTCACCTTTGTACTTCAAAACTCATAATGATGAAGTTGACTTATGTATCATATGCAAACCCATAACTACTAATAATTATCAGTTAAAAGACCAATCATGACCAAAGAAAACCCCTTACTTTTCAAGATTTTATAACACACTCATGTTCAATTTTACATCAAAAATAATTTCCCAAGCTATCAACTAAAATATGAAATCTATCACCGTGTTTCATTTATAAGTGATGAAAAATGCTTCACCATTTTTACAATCATTTTCGCAACATGTGATTTAGAAATGTGGCCATGCTTAGCTAATTAAAAATGTTTATTGCCACCATCTCTCACCCAACTAAGTGAATGTGTCTTCTTCCTTTAGCTAATTCTCTCGAATAACTCCTCACGTTGATTCCTCCACAAGCTCTTTCTGGTCATGGACTTCCCAATATGTGGCTCTCTGTTGTCCACCTTTGTTGTTGATCCAGGTCTAGGTGTGAAGAAGGACCCTTCCAAGACGTTTTAATTTCGTGATGTCTTCAAATTGCATTTTAAAAGAACATTAATGAATACATCTTCATGTTGTAAAAGAAAAGGAACATAACAATCATAAACACATGATAACATAAGCGTTAATAATGGAGTTTGTCTAGGAGGGACTACGTCTTTGGGCCCCGGTGTCAAGATGGTGTAGGCCGCTGCATTAAGTGCTATCAATAATGGTGATGTACACAAGAGATGATGTCGCGATCATACAAGGAAAAATGCCCTCACGCAGGAATGGCTCTAAGAGATATTCCATTATTGGAACTCTCAGCCAAAAGACTCCTATCACTATGACACAAAAGCATGCATGGTGAGCATCTCACCAACATGGCACAAAAGGGATCTCAATGCCAAAATACATGCATGTTGACAAGAAGAGTATCCCAGCAACATACAACAAGGGATCTTAAAGCATAACATGATGAGTTATGACAACAAGTACATCACATGAAATATTCCACATAACATGAAGCAAGGGAATCATGACAACATGTAATAAACAAGATCCTGCATCAATATGAATCAAGGATCTATACAACATAATGCAGAAAGAAGAAGTATGTGGACACATCATATACCTCGCAACAAAGGGCCATCTGAAGAAGTGGATGTCTCACTGTTGAAGCTACTCAGGCCATCGATCTCAAGGCATTGATCATATGAAAATGGCTGCTCGCACATGAATGTGGACATCTACACTGGCACTTAGAAAAGTGACTAGAAGAAGAAAGGAAAGTATAAGAAATCTGAAGACACCATCAGCGTTATGGCATCGAATAGTGCTGAATTGGCTGTCCAAAATCTGAATTCTGAGAAGTCTATAATTCGAGGCTCAAGGAATCTTTAGATTCATTCGAGATTCCTCAAAGATTCTATTCCATGGATGGATCATAAATGTCCTTGGAAAAATTTCATGGCTTATGGTTCCGCTCCTTGTTTTTGCTAAAATCATGGTTCAACGTGCATTATGGAAATGCTCGAAAAATGCAGAACTCTAATGAAGAAATGAACAACACCATTGTGTTCGTGACAATGAGAGGTGTAAAAACCATATAAGAATTGTCAATTTTTGATAAAGAGGAAATTTTGCCCTCCTACAAAATTCATGGTTCTTGCATTAAAATATTAATTAACTGCCTCGAAATTTGTGCCTACAGTCTCTCTCCTCTGTCTCGAACTATGTGCACAAGTAAAACTCTGAGTTTATAAAGAGGAGCTTTGGCAGATTTACCATTGTAATTTGTTAGCACATTGGCAAAAGAGGCAACGAGTTGAGGAGGGGTCGGGGGATCAAATACCCCACACACACACACACACACACACACACACACACACATATATATATATTTATATATTTTAATAATCCACAATGATATATTAATGGGGGTCGGGTCTGCATTGGGTGGCAAGCCACTAAAACCCCGCGCTAACACTTTAACACCTATTAAATGTTGTTGGCGCAGTAAATAACAACGCTTTTCCAAAATTGGCAATAGGCGTATGGTATCGGCGATATACATGGTTGTTGGCGTATTAATTTGTGTGCTTTAAGGGATTTTGCCAATATATATCGGTGGTGCAGATATCGGCGATCGATGCTGATTAAATCAGCGGTCGCATTTCGGGGTGTCGGCGTATATGAATATCGGTGATCGGTGCTTGTGTTGGCACACATATCGACACGATATATGGTGGTTCTGCCGATATATATATCAACGATATATTCTAGGTGTGGAATGGGTCCACCGCCGATGGCCCATGCCCACCCCATAATACAATGTAATATATATATCTAATATATATATTATATTACGACAAGCCTTCGGAGGGTTCGACGGAGGTTATGGCCATCGACCCAAAAATATATATTGTCATTTCGTAGGGATAAGGAACCAACGAAAGAATGCCAAGTGTCAATTCTTGATGGGCTGCCATGTGGGTCACACGTGCTTATTGGGATGTCATGTGGCAAATTGTGGGCGCCTATTTTCCCCTGTCATGTCAAACTATGAAGAGCTCCATCTTTTGCATACGAGCTCGGTTTGACAAACCGCTCATACCTCCGCAATCAGGACGACGAGATCTAAGATCTGGTCCTTGTTTGAGCATAATCCAAACACTTTCATTTTTGAGCCATCTTTGTCCTGTGTGTCTCTCTGGAGCCATCTGGATCAATCCTCCCCAATAAGGAGCTTTTGGACCTCCAAAAGCATGAAAAATAATCTACAACTTTCTCTATACCCTGTCTGCATCACAAGCATCATGAAAAGGTCTCACTTCCATCTCGTTCACCTTTGTTCTTCAAGGCCTTAAGCGGTGAGCCGACACCTACTACTTCTGCAACCTGTAGTACATTGTTTTGAAAATTACATGCTGGAATGACATGACCAACTAAAGACCCAAACATCCCATACTTACCATGAGTTTATAACACATACTTGCTGGTCAAGTTTACATTAATATGGACAAAATACTCTAGCTGTGACAACAAGGCCAACCTATCATTGTTGCTTCAAAAAGTGATGGAAAAGACATCATCACTGCAACACATGATTTACATACATAAGGCCAAACACCATTGTTTTGACAAGTGATGGAAACATCACATGACTTTCGGAGTGTAAAATACAACTCAAAACATGACCAGACATCATTGTTGTTGACCAAGTCATGGAAATCACATCATCACTTTTACACTTTAAAATGCAACAAATGATTTACAAAAGAATGACAATGAAATGAAAACATGTCTAGAAACCATTTTTCACTTATCAATGTGAATGGGTCACCTCCTTGAGGTGATTTTTCTTATCGAACAACTGCTCTTCCTGGTTCACGCATCGACGCTTTGTCTTTAAGGCGCTGCTCGAGATGGAGCCTCCAAAAAGTGGCTCTTTGATTGCCATTTCTGTCGTAATGGCTGCAGTAGGTTTTCTTCCTCCATATCTACTTAACCTGTTTATTTTCATGATGTTGAGAGGGTATTTCACACCTCATGAGTGCCGCCATTCTTTTCCAACACTTGGAAAAGGTATGGTAAGGTAAACCACAAAAAGTACATGTTTTTCGATGTCTTGATCTTCGTTCATTATTATCAACATGATCATAATCAAAATGAACACTTGAAGATCGAAAATGGTTATACCTTCCTTTGTTGTCTCTGATGTCAGTATGGCGATGAGAGCTTTTCTCAGCTCTTTCCCTGCAATGGAAACTACCATGGGATGATGGGGATGTTTCCCCATCACTCTCTTTCCTCGACGATGTCTCGGATGAATCTAACACCTTCGAGCACTCCCCTTTAGTGTATCTCAAGCCTGCAAATCGATGTTCATGCAAAACCTCCAAAGGTTGAGTTATGCCTTGGTTATTAACACCAAGTTCTTCTTTCTCCTCGTGCCTCATCCTTGTAAGGAGCCTCATGTTTGTCCCTATAATTGGGATATCTAAATCTCCAACAAACATCAAACTATGAGAAGATGAAACCGAAAGGAAACCAATATCTTTTACCTTCTTTTTCAATTTGGAAAGATTTGATGAGGTTTCCTCATCATCCGTCATTGGTGGTTCACTCGTTGTCTCAACACATTCCCCAAGTTCTTTCCTCACATACCCAAGTCCTGCCTGACGGTGTAATTCCTCTACTTTGATGGGATTGAAAATGCCTTGGCCATTAATGCCTAAGCCTTCTCCTTCATACCTCATCCTCTTCAATAGTTTGGAGCCAATTCCTGTGGTACAATTTTCAAAAATAGCGAAATCATCATCAGGAAACATACATGAAGATGGAGAACTACGTTTTACCTCACATGGGTCTCGCTGCAGCTTTTCTAAGACCTCATCCTTTGCTTGTAACTGTCATAGAAAACTTTGTTTCTCCTCTTTCTCTTCATGTAGGCGCATCATCAATTCATCATTCTCTATTTGAATATTATGCTTGTTTTGCTTTAGTTCTTCCATGGCCTCCTCTGTGGCTTGCAACTGAAGCTATAATCGCTCCTTTTCCTCTGTCTCTTTCTGTACTGTTTCATACACTATTTCCAGTTTCTTGGAAATGTTGACCATGGTCTCGTACATCACTCTTTCATTCTCTGTCACTGCACATTCCATTGTTCAT
>APFE030610379.1:0-30149 GCA_000404065.3 Pinus taeda
GTTGCTGATATTCTCACCAAACCATTGCCCAGGGAGACCTTTGAATACCTCAGGCAAAAGCTGGGGGTAGTTGATGCATCATCTTGTTGTTGAATCTCATCTGTTGATTGTACGTGAGGTTTATATGTGGTATACGTGTACATTTGCTGGTTTATGGATTGGTTGTAGATCGATGGCACAGGTTCAGGGGGAGCACATATAATGCATTTTTGGCATTATGGTAGCACAGAAGGAGAACATGGATGTTGATCTAAACATGGCTGCAATATGTCTCTATCTCTTTCATGGTCATGGTGGATTATGGTTCTTCTTGAAGAAATTTATGGCGGATTATGGATCTGGTCAGGGGGAGCATTA
Organism: Pinus taeda; assembly: GCA_000404065.3. Lineage (NCBI taxonomy): Eukaryota > Viridiplantae > Streptophyta > Pinopsida > Pinales > Pinaceae > Pinus > Pinus taeda. The sequence continues at coordinate 358 of APFE030610379.1, forward strand.
TCAATAGAGCAACGACTTAAACATGTTCTCAGGGGGAGCATAACCCTTTGCCCTTGATGTCAAAGGGGGAGAATGACATTGAGGATCTTGAGGTTACCATCAAGTCCAAAGGGGGAGATTGTTGGCATTATGTTTCTAGTTTGGCTCTATGGTATAGGTGTTGTACTTGATGGAAACTCACTCATGTGGCAGATCTTAGTTCAGGCACTCAAAATCATGGAAATTGAGTTACCCGCAGGTAATCTTAGAAGAAGCTGCGGACCCGCAGGTATGCCGACCAAGGATTGCGGACATGCACGCAGGTTCTCCATTTAGTAGGTGCGGACCCCAGTTTCACTCTCTCCAATGCAGAAAAGTGCGTGCACGTGGGAATCTTTATGAATGGTTCATGGTATTTAGCCAGACCTATGGTTTTGGTCCGTAGTTTTGCATCTACAAATATTGATTGAAGGTTTTGGGTTCATGGTATTGTGTTACTATGGTTTTGGACCATGGTATTGTGAAAAGCTTGCCTATAAAAAGGAAAGGAGATCTCTTGGCCAGTCACTTGTGAAATTTAAATATCTTAAGATCTGGAATTTTGGGTGATTTATTTTAAAAGCTAGATCTAAATCAAGGAGAAAAATTAAGGCAAATCCATTGATAAGTCATGATCTCTCGGGCGCATGAGCAGATCGGTGGATCTGACTGATTGTGACACATTAGAGGACTGGTAATTTGGCCCTAATCTGAAGTCTGCAGGCGATCTGAAGGTGCAGTGCGGGGGTACGCAGCGCAGAAAAAGGCGCAGTGCGGGGGTACGCAGCGCATAGAAAGGCGCAGTGCATGGTACGCAGTTGAGGAGAACGCTCATTGCGGGCCGCACGCAGAGCTGCAAAAGGAGAAGTGTGTGGTGCGCAGTGCGTGAAAAGGAATAGTGCGGAGGTACACTGTCTGCCAGACAGTAAGAGTGCGAACCTAAGAAGAAGTACGCAGAGGAGAAGAACCACCAGTGCGGATCTGCATAGTTCAGTCTCAGAAGAGCTGTGGATATACGCAGGCCCCTATTGGTGAAGTTACAGACTTATCTTGAAACATTTGTTGACTATCTTTTATCTATTGCTGCAGAATTCTGGGTTTATATTTCTGCTATTCTTTTTTGTTTACAGCATTCTGAAGAGTTGGGTGATTCATTAGTTTATTGTATAAGGAGATTGGGTGATTTGCATGTACTTGATGATTATTTGATCTTCCTGGATCCAGTTTGAAAATTCATGAAACGTGGTCCTTAAAAGAGCTAAGGGGGTTGTAGCTCCCTTCCGAGAGAGACTGGAAAACGAGAGAGAGTTGTAGCTCTCTACAGGTTGCAGCCTGTGTACTGGTAAAGGACTGCACCAGTACAAAATCATTGTAAAATAAGTTTTTAATTTCTAATTGAAAGAAGATAGAGACATATTGCAGCAGTTGGTTTTCACCCACATTGGGTTTCCACCTTATATATGGTGTTCTTTGGTGTGACTATCTGCTTTTCTTGTTCATACTCATTATTATATGGTACTGACATACAAGATTAAATTAAGTATAAATCAAGAAGACATATTGAAAAGAATTTGATAATATTGATTCACCCCCCCCCCCTCTCAATATTATTTCCAACACTTTGCCTCTTCACTTATATTCCTTTTCTTAATCTTCTTTAGTCATGTTTTGTGACCTATGACTGTTGCCATTCCTTTTCTGATAGTTGCTTTGCTGATTGCATGAGTTTGACTTCCCTATCGCCCCCGAAAAAAATATAATTTTCAATATCCGCCCCCATAAGGAAAAATCTTCACCCAAAACAATGTCCTGCTTAACAAAAAACCAAAAAATTTTGTAGACTGACAGACTTTATAAAGCCCTAAATTCTCTTGCCAATAGAACCATTTTTATAATATTTGATAAAACACCTTTTCAATTATTTTTTTCTTCAAAACCCTTTAAATCTCCTTATAATATTCCTTCATAAAGCGTTCAAAAAACCTTTGATTTTTTTTATTTTTTATTAACCACTTTGTAAAGCTCTTTTAACAAAACCTTTTCAACCACTTTAATATTATACCATATAACAAATATTTCACTGATATATTGAGGAAGGTATTTTAATATGGAGCAAAAAATATCTGTGTGACTTTGACTTGCCTTTAATGTGTGAAAATAAACAAGAAACTTGAACTTTAAACCTAACACAAACCTTTCGTTAAAACTTGCACATGAGAATGACTATTTTTTTCTGCTAACCTTCTTAAAATCCCTTTTTAAAATACTTTGGAATAATTTTTTTCAAACCCGTCAAACTTGAAACCTTAGCGAGTGATTCCATTGCTCCAAGCAACTCTGCAAACTGGCGTGCAAATTGTTATCGACTTATTGCTTGGCAGCTGCAGAAACACTTTCGATCTTTTAAAAATATATATGTTATTTTCTCTATTAACATGCCTTTTCTTATGATGCACTACGTGCTAATGCTATCCACGAAATAGAAGTCTCGTTTTAGTCCTCTAACGCCACCAAGTTGGAAGGAAATCAATGTGCTTGCAAAACGTGGTAAATTTTTCACCTCTAACGCGACTCTATGCTAAGACCACAAGCATTATAGTGCCGTGAATACCACTATAAGGTGTGTTATAGCTAAAACAAGAGAAAAAAATATTTCTCTATTCTTTCTCACATACGACTACTAATTTGTTCTCTATGAATCTTTGTAACCTTGCACTAATACAAATTTGATGGAAAGACAGAAGTTTTCAAAACCTAGGACTAAAGCAGAGACACGAGCTCTCACTAATGCAGAGAGTGAACAATGGAAGAAGGAAAAAAAGAAGGATGCACAAGCGTTGCAGCTTATCTAGTAGGGAGTGGACTGAGTAGTGTTACAGAATATTATGATCATGTCTTCAACAAAATAAGCATGGGATAATTTGGTGATAAGCTATAAAGGTATGATGAAATTCAGTATTGTTAAGTTGCAGAATACTAGGAGATATTTTGAAAGTCTGCAGATGAAAGAGACAAAGGACATCGATTCTTTCATGAATTGGGTCATGACTGTCATAAATTAATTAAAAATTTATGGTGAGGAAATTAAAGATCAAATAGTGGTTGAGAAGGTCCTCAGATCTTTGTTTACCAAATTTGATGTTGTGGTAGCAACCATAAAAGAAGCCAAGGGTTTGGCATCATTGACAGTTGATTAGTTGATGGGATCACTTCTATCACATGGGGAAGGGATAGACATAAATAAGGATTCCACTTTAGAAACCACTTTCAAAAACTAGGTTTCTATTGCAAGAGACAGAGGTCGAGAAATAAGTAGATCGAGAGATAGAGGATGAGGCAGAAGATATTGTGGTCAGAGAGATGGGCTAGAAGAGAATGAACATGAAAGTGGAAGAAACTACAAAATCTTAAAAAATAATCAAAGATTTCACAAATCAAAGATGAGATGTTATTATTGCAATAAATTTGGTCACTATGCTCATTATTGTAAGAAGAAGATAGCTGATCAAGGGAACCAAAGAGCTAATGTCACTATAGAGAGTACTAACTCCATGTTCCTAGCTTTCCATACCATGCATGAGCCTTCTCATAGTGTGTGGCTATTAGATAGTGGTTGTAGTAACCACATGATAGGCAACAAGAATTTGGCTGCAAATTTGGATCAATCTGTGAAAACAAGGTAAATTTAGGGAGTAACAAGACTGTGGATGTAGATGGCAAAAGAGTGGTCAACATTCTGACCAAGCAGAGGGAGCTGAGGACAATCTCAGAGGTATATTATGTCCTTAGTCTGAAACATAATTTGATATGTGTTGGTCAATTGACACATAAAGGATACAAGTTATCTTTCAAGGTCAAGAATGTGTTATATATGAAAAGTCCCCAAGAAAGCAACTAATAGGAAAGGTGGAGATGATGAGGAACAAACTCTTTCCTCTAATTATGAATTACAGTGACCAGGTCAGTTCTTTTATAATTGCATGTTCTAATGATTATTGGTTATGGCATTTTCGATTGGGACACTTGCACTTTTTTGGTTTAAGATTGTTGCAGTAGAAACAGATGGTAAGAGGATTACTTCCAATCAAAGAACATGCTAGTACTTGTTAGTATTGCACCTTGGGAAATAAACACCATGAAATTTTTCCAAAGGGAGTTGCATATAGAGCAAAGCAACCTCTTGAGATAGTGCATATAGACTTGTGTGGACCTTTAAGGACACACTTGATTGGTTGAAGTAGTTACTTCCTTACTTTCATTAATGACTGTAACAAAAATACTTGGGTTTACTTCTTGAAGCAGAAGTCTAAAACTTTTGCAAGGTTTAAACAATTCAAATCCTTAGTAGAGAACCAAAGAGATCAATAAATCAAGGTATTGAGGTCAGATCCTGGTGGAGAATATGATTCAAAGGCATTCCATGATTACTATAAACAACATGGAATCAGAAGACAATTTACAACTAGGTACACACCACAACAAAATGGTGTAGAAGAGAGAAAGAACATAACCATTACGAATATGAAAATAAGCATGTTGAAAGGAAGAAACTTGTCTAATGAGTGTTGTGCAGACGCTGTTGCATGTGCTATTTATGTGATCAACGGATCTCCTATAAAGAGTGTGATGAATAAAGAACTAGAAAAATCATGGTCAGGTATGTATCACAACGTATCTCATCTTAGTGTTTGGATGTGTAGCTTATGCACATGTGCATAAAGAGTGAAGAGGAAATTGGATTATAAAAGTGAAAATTGCATATTTACAGGTTATAGTGAGCAATCAAAAGCTTACAAATTGCATAAACCTCTCACAAAGATCTAAATATCTCTTCAATTAGATCCTAACATCAAAATAAATGACTAAATGAAGATTCCTCTTCAAAACCAGAAAACAAAACAAAAATGCTTAAGTATGAGTCTCGGATCTCATATATCACAGATTTGGAGAGGGAAGCAATGGAGTTTGGAGAAAAAAAATGATCAATGATCTTTGATGTCGCATATTGCCAATCAGAGGTCCAATACATAGTGCAACAATGAATCATATCAATGATCTCTAATCACCGATTAGGCACATCAGCGATGAGACATATCGACAATCTACAGTCGGTGGGCTACAAAGCACATCGCAATCGGAAATCAAAAATCGGAGGGGTCCAAAGTACATCGCAATCGTAAATTGACAATTAGAGGGGTCCAAAGCACGTTGCAATAGGAAACTGGCATTCGCAAGTCATAGGGGTGAAAACATTTAAAAATTGGGATATACGAATTGCGACATATATATGACTTCAGTGTTAAAGCATCAGGGAGGACCGAAACATTTTACAAATGATTTTATTGAAAAACTAGAGCAGTTTCAAGCCTTTTTTCTCTCCTCTAGAGAGACGTGGTAGTGCATGATTGGTTCAGATATGCTACATGGCATATGACATGGAGGTATAGTGGACACGTGGCTTTCATATTTGACATTTTCCAAGGTCATAATGGGGAAATTCAATGTGACAGGTGTCACCACTCACAAGGTAACATGTGCAAGAGGATATCGTCAGGTCACATATCAATGATCACAAGTTGAGGCACATTGTTGCATAAAGTTAAAGCCATTGATTGAAGTTCTCCTATAAAGGAGCTCTGATGTGGGGCCTAGCCCACGGTTACAAAGTGCTCAAAGGACTGAGGGATATCGGTGATCGCAAAGGTAGGAACCAACACAAATATATGTTTTATGTGTTAAAACCATAAAGCTGGGCAGAAATATTTTTTATAAAATTGGGCAGAAGTATTGAACAAAATGTTTTTATATGTTAGAATGGGCCCTCTCTTATTCCCTCACCACGTGGCTTGGGCCATGTCACACATCAGAGATTACAAGTCTTGGGGGGTGCAACTAAATCCCAGGTTATGAAATCATTGATTGCCAAGTTCCAATATTCAAGAGGGCTCAAGTTCTCATATGTCATGGTCCCATGTGTGACACATGGGGACCGTTTGTAATGCAATATTACAAAAAATTGGCCCCCTTTTTACCAAACCCCATAAATCTTAAAAGGAAGTATAAGGGAAGCTTGGGGGATAAGCACTTGCGAGATAAGCCGATGGTTATCGCCCACTAGTTTTATGGCTTAAAATGCACCCAATATTCATGATTTTGTAGTCATGCTTTAAAATCCTTTCCATAGTTATGATTTTGTACTTTGCTATATTTTTATGTTTTTGAATGTTTGGAAGGAACCCAATAATCCCAAAAGTGACCCGATAAGGCAGAAAGGGAATGAACGAGGCCATTAGCAAGATTTTTAGCAAGATTTTTGGCACAATGACAGACAATTCGGGATTTTCCATAGGACTACGGGTAGATGAGGATGAAGATGATTTTATGAATTAATGATGTTCCTATATTTTACCCAGATCTTTATATTATGACAAAGCACACCTTTTGATTCACTTATTCGGATAAATTCAATCTACCTGGTATTAGGCCGAAATGGTATTTAAAGGCTAAATATACAATGTAATAGGAAATATGGGGGAATTGTTGAGAGTCTGAAGAGGCCTTGTATGTAAACATTTTTAATAAAAAATATCATAGCGCTTTGTTATCAGTTTCAGAGATTTCTTTGGTGTGTGTTTTTCAAATTTGTGTTTACTTTGTGTTAATCTAATATTCAGTTCTCAAGCTATTATCTTGAATTCATTCTTATATGCTCAAGATAACTGTGGGTCTTATACATGATGGAATTCTTTATTGCTCTGTCATAGTTCTTATAAATATTTACCCATTAGTTATGTAATAGAATTCATAATGTTACATTTGACTGAATATTTTTGTGTTTCCTTCATTCTTCACTATACTACAACCGACAATTGACTTGAAATATGTGCACCTACCTTGCCTCAATTATCTAGATGGAACATGTATGCCATTATGTTCTATGATCTTATATTTCGGTGGTCCTCTCTCCCAACAATTTTCATTCAAATTTATATCATCTACTCTTTGAACTTAATAACAAGTCTAAAATCCATATCTTATTAGTCATTCATTCATATTTAATCCAACGAGAGAGCCCTCTCCAAGTTTAAGGGGTTTGTACATTAAAATACAAGTGGTTTGTGGTTACCTCTAGGATCCCTTTCTTTAGCCTTAAGGGATTTACAAAGTGCTAACATAGTGGCGTCATTTTCGGGGACTGAAAGATTTATCTTCCCCGAGAAAGAATGACAACGACCTAGATCTGGTTGCTAATGGTGGATAGCAATCAGACATCTAAAGGATGAATCATTCACCTGGTGACTCCAATTTCAAAGGATACAGATGATCAAACGTTCACAGTAACTTCACTCATGAAAGGTCATTAATTTTGGTTGATTGTTTTCAATATGGGTTCAAGAACAAATGCCAAGTATGCACCTATTAACAAATATGGTATTCCTGTATTTCCAAATCATATGCCTCATGTTGATTAGTTAACCTATCTTCCATCATTTATGTTAAGAAACACAGAGTTTAACACAGTGAAATATTCTATTAATTCAGGCCAAATCCTACTCACACTGGCTCACTCGAAATACATCACAATGTGTCCCATTATATAACTATGGGATCACTAGACTCGATGGACATAACAACATGGAACGTACATGCTCTGGCTCACTTACAAGTCAGTCACATTGGAAAAAAGTTTCTTCTAGAACAACACCTTGTAATTCACAGACAACTCAACAAACCTATCACATTTCCAGACTCTTCCATTTCTACATTATTCTAACATCCCCCCTTAATGGAGAAATGGATTTTAAACAATGAATAATAATGCTTGCTGGTCTAAGTCTCAGCTAGCCTTACAAAGATAACTCAAATATTTCATCTTGACTTTCTTTGCTTCAACATGTTGATGAAATTTCTTCTTGGACTTCCTACTCCAAACTCTGACACTTTCAACCTGTCGTGTATTCTTCCTATTCCAAATCATCAACTCTAGAAATGGCTTCTTATTGCAACTAGGATGATTCCAATCCATTCCAACTTTTTTTTAACATGTTCATTTTCATCATCAATAGTTTACTATTTACTTGAGTGTTTCATCATCAGTTCATAATAATATCTTATTTCCTAGGGGCTCCAACGTATCAAAATTTCACCAACATCTTTAGATGTATCCACCACTATTTCCATTTCCATATCATCTGAATCATTCATTGATCTACCATTTTCCTCCTTTTCAAGAGCCTTCACTTCTAAGCATGTAATGTTAGTTGCATCTATTAGACCTTCATCAATATGTTCAAAGGAATTTTGAATCCATTCTTCAATAAGATTTATCTCTGCATCATAATCAAGCTTGACATCTTCAAACTTATTTGTTCCTCAAACTGTGACTATAGTTTCCTGTTCATGTTCTTCCACTTGATCATCAAAAGGAAAAAACAATTTATCAACTAATTTTTTTTTAGAGACCACCTGATATTCATTTTCATAACACAAATATCCATGATCAAATTTTGCTGCAAATTCCTCTTTTTTCAATTCATCAGTTGCTACTGAGTCATCCACAACTTTTTCATCTGCAATCTTTGCACCTAGCTGTAGATATGGTACTAAATTTTCACCTTCATCTTCATTAGTTTTCTCACTGTACTTTGTTTCAGGAATGTTCCAAAGTATTTTTGCATTGTTTGCTTCACCATATTCATGCAAAATACTAGACAATATGTTATCATCCAGTGTTGATATAATAAGAAACAATGCTACTGCACCTCTAATTATATCTTGACAATTTATAGAAGTTTCTTGAAAAGATTCCCATAAATCTACTGAACCAAGTAGTCCCTCCATTTTTATTTCCCAAAGTCTAAAATTTTTACCTAAGAAAGATGGAAAAAATAGCATTACTCACTTTTATATTACACTGGTTTCTTGATATTCATTAGGCTGATTCATGTCTTCATTAGTCATTGGTTCCATAGCTACAAACATTCCATATTCTTCTGCAGATTCTTCCTTTTGATTCTTTTGCCTCAATTGCTTCAATTCTTTCTAGAACTATTTAATTCTGCTATGTCGACCCATAATTGATATGCATGCTCTTTTTTTCTTTTACAATTTCTTTGCTGCAATGATCACAATCAACTAAATGCACCCAAATCCACCAGATCTACACCCAAATTCACTAGAGCTACATCCAAATTTACTAGATCCAAAACCAAATACACAACAAGACTCTCTCTTGCTTCAAATAAAATACAAAGCCAGAAAATACTCCTTGTTTCTCCTTTTCACCCAACACAATTTATGCTCCGAAAAGAACTTTCAAATAAAAATTTTCACCCAAACAAAAAAAAACCCAACACTTTTTTAACTCTCTTCGCCAAAAAAAACTATAAAAATAGTTTTCACCAATACATAAAAACAATATTTTCACCAAATTTTAAACTTCTTATGCCTCCATACCTCATCTGCAATTTTCTCTCAAAACAAAAAATAAAACAAATTGAAATAAGTGAATAGTTGATAATAATTCATGTCTTTGATTGGGCTCCTTATTACTCCAATTTACTCCTCCATGAGAAATTAACCTCAAACTTATGGCTTGACTTGATTTAAAAAATCAAATCATACCTTTCAACTTAGGCAACACGGTGGCACGAATGATGGTGAAAAACATTCACTTTCCAATTAATTGTAATGCACACCCTCCAGCAAGATGAATTATACATTCCGACTCTGGCCAATAGACTCCCCACAGTTATGATGGTTGTGAAGGCTAAGTATTTCAACAAGATTCTCACTTACGGAGACTATGGTTACATAGAGACAAAACAACTGCATATATCATTGTTCATCAATATTCCTCGACAAAATAACATAAAGAATCTGGGAGCAATAGTGTAACAACAGAATCTCATAGACCTCTATTCACAACCCTCATTGATTTGGGCCCTCTTGCTCTCAGATCTAAAACCTCACTAGATCTTCCTCTCTGGCTTTGATACCATGCTAGAAAACACAGAGTTTAACACAAGAAAATATTTTATTAATACAAGCCAAAGCCTACTCACACTGGCTCACTCCAAATATATCACATTGTGTCCCATTATATAACTATGGGACCACTAGACTCGATGGATATAACAACATGGAAGATACACACTATGATTCAGTTACAACTCAGTCACATTGGAAAACAATTAATTCTATAACAATACCTTGTAATTCACATAAACAAAAACTCAACAAACCTATCACATTTCCATACTCTTCCATTTCTACATTATTCTATTGAAAAGTGGCAACAAGAAATTGCTAAAAATAGCAGTTTGAGTACCAGTGCTGGATTGGGCAACAGGGAATGAAAAATGGAAGTGCTAAAAATAGAACTTCTATTTTTAGCAGTTCAGGTTGGATTCCTATTTTTAGTTAGTCCCTGGGCTAAAATAGGAAGTAAAATTTGAATTTGGTCTTAACATCAATTTGAAAATTAATTAATTAATTCTCCATGAGTTAATTAGTTAAGGAAAATCAAACTTGAGGTGTTTGTGAGAACATGCAATAATTTCTCCACTCATTGGGGAATGTGTCCTTGATTAAAGGAGATAAGGATGAGTTCTATATTGAGTGTGATTAGTTGACTTAGTTTAACTTAGTCAAGTCTAGTTAGATTAATTTAATAGTTTGTTAAATTAGTGAGAGTTCAGTTAGTTAATGCTTGCATGCATGTAACTACTATGTTTCAGATAACTGAGTATTCACTCATGGATAACTAATGCATGTCAGTTCAGACAGAGACCCAGTTGAGATCAGAGAAGGGACAGTGTACTATCATTTGGATGAATATTTTTCCTATAAAGGAAGCTCATCCATGATGAGGATTTATCTCCTTCAGGTTTGTGTAGTTAGATTAGAGGTCAGTGAGTGTGTGAAGAGGCCAATTCACACAGGTGGCAGCACTGGACCCCAAGGAAACTGCGGAAGGAAATAGGAGGCTTGGAGGGCAGAGAAGAAGGTTTGTGAGAAGCATTTGATTTTCTATGAGTAGCAGAGGGATTGTACTGAGAGGTGGATAGCTTCCGAGATAAGGCTTTGTGTAATTCAGACTATATTTCCACTTGTATGATAATACACAGATGGGGTTTTAGGCAGGTGCTTTCCCCGGGTAAATTCTTCTGTGTTATGTGTGATTGATTCCTTCTTATCAGTTATATGTGTTCTTATTGATGTTGCTCATGGTTTATTAAGCTTCCACTAAATTGTTTGTAGAAGTAGATCAAGTGTTTTTCTTTAGTACATTGAATTACCAGGTTGATCTACAAGTGGGAAATTTCTACATGGTATCAGATCTAGACGATTTGTAGAAAAGGTTCTACATGGTATCAAAGCTAGCTAATTTGTAGGAAAAATTCTACAAAATTCTACATATTCTAACAATTTAAAGATAAAAAAGGAGACGATGTTGCTTTACATCAATTCAAGTTTCATTTGTATGTATATAAGCTTGGGATTAAGTTTCCTCAAGATCATGTGATGAAAATGTTCATGGAAACCTTAGAAAACCTGCCAATTTGGGTTCTCTTATAGATTTTCACTCAGTCTTTTATGAAAATTTTAAGGAATTTTGTCCTCCTTTGCCTATCACTAAAAATTGTTGTGAATGTTTTGAAGAATTCTTTCAATATATGGAAACTTTCAATGTTGACGACAAATGTAAGAATGATGAAATTAAAGAAGCAATTTGTGAATTTTCATCCCAATATCAAAAGAAGAAAACAGAAGAGGTCGTTTGCCTAGATATTTATGAAGATTCCTAGTGGATAACTATTTTTGTTGTTGCAGATGAAACTGATTAGACATAGAATGATGAAGAAATGCAACAAGTTTGTCTTCTTAAGCATGATGAATGTATCCAATAGAATGTTAATGATTAAGAAGAGGAGATCAATAAAAAATAAGGGGTTTTTTTAGAGCCTCGTGCATATGAAGATCTCCCTCCAAGTTCAAAAAATGAAGATTTGGTTGAAGAAAAGCACGTTGACCTAGATCCTATAGATGTGCACATTATTGTGGTGGATAAGGTGGTTACCTCAATTGAAGAGGGTAATATTGATGAACTGAGTGCTCCATTTTCTCTAGAAAAGAGCCCTGTTATTGATCATAAGGTGAAGGTAACCAATTATGTTATTGAAGTTTCTTTTGCTGGCCTCTTGGAACCATTGAATGAAGAGGTTTGTCATCTTATGGCCAATTTGTTGAAAGATTTATGGAAGCTTGCACTCTTTATCAATGTTGGTTTCCAAGATCAGTTAAATTTTGAGTTGCCTTTCTTTTTCCTCTTCTTCCTTCTCAAGAAAAGTATGAGGAGAACTCAGTGAAGTAGCCATTTTATTGATTAGCTATATTAGAGAGAAGAGATCACCTAGTGTATATACTTTTAGCAGGAGTGGACAACTATCATTCAAGTTTGAAGCCTGAGGAGAAGGCGTTAAGACTTTGGTTATGTGCTATCAAAGTTTCTTATTTCCTTTAAAGTTTTCAGTTATGTAAGTCAGTTAGTCAGTTAATTCTTAATTTTTCATGTTTGACTTCATTGCCCAATGGTTAGGCTACTAGTCTACTTTTGTTCATGGCACCTCATGAGGAGGATGCCATCCCCATTGGAGCCAATGTTAGGGTCCCATAATACGAATTAGTGGTGTTGGCATCTTACTATTCATTTTGGTTAGTTTAGCTTATGAATCACTAGGTGTCATAGCCTAAAGGTTGGGAAGGCATTTTTCTTATCAAGTATTTGTAAAATGACTTTGCAAGTGAAATCAACATGAACAGTTATAAATTGGCCTTTCAACGAGCTAAAGATCTCTTCAACTGGATCCCAACATTTAAAATTATGAATGAATGAAGATTTCTCTTCAAAATGAGAAAGTAAAGGGAAAATGATTAAGTATGAGAAATGGATCCCGCATATCGCAGATCTGGAGAGGAAATTCGTGAAGGTTAGAGTGAAACAATGATCACTGATATCGCATATCGGTGACCAAAGATTCAATACACAGTGCAGTGAATCATATCGGCGATCTTTGATTGCCGATCAGGCACATCGAACGTGAGACATATCGACAATCAGCAGTCAGCGATGTCCAAAGCACATTGCAATCGGCAATCAACAGTCGATGGGGTCAAAAGCACATCACAATAAGAAATCAGCATTCGTGTGTTGCAGGGGTGACAACTTTTAAAAACTGCGATATGTGAATTTTGAGATATATATGTCCTTTGTGTTAAAGCATTGGGGAGGGCGGAAACATTTCACAAAGGATTTTATTGAAAAAAATAGAGAAATTTTGGGCCTTTTCTCTCTCCTCTAGAGATATGCGTGGCAATGTGTGATTAGTTTCAATATGCTAAGTTGCATATTATGTTAGCAATGGTGTGGGGGTACGGTGGACATGCAACATGAATATTTGACATTTTAGGGGTCCTAAGGGGGAAATTCAACATGACACACATCACCAATCACAAGGTGACACGTGGCAGAGGATGATGTCAGGTTGCACATCGACAATTGCAGGTTGAGGCACATCGTTGTTGTTAAGAAATTTACTACATAACATAAATAATTACTGAGAGGAATAAATATAAAAATAACCAGCAACAACCATAAACACATAAACAAACATGTTTATTCGGGAAAACCCCAAATCTGGGGAAAAACCCAACCATAATGAAATTTCATTGTCCTTGGCCAAAACCCTAGCCAATTCGACCAAGCGAGCCTTCGCCGCTCACCTCCAAGTCTTGCATTACAATGAAGTCCTTCCAGCCTTTTATAAGCTCCATTACATATAATACCATGGGCAGAATACTATGGGTGCACAATACCATGTGCCCCAAAACCATCACTATTTAACCTAATCAACTTTAACTCTATCCTAAGTCAAGTTTACCTAACAATTCCCCCCTTAAACTTGACTTGGGGTTCCTTGACTAACTCTAGCCAAACCTGCTAAGTGAGACAACCCTGCTCACTCTAGCTCTTACCCCCCTCAAAGTTTTTACCCAGGGTATTGTTAACCCGACATCCCCCCTATCACCTAGGTCTAACCCAGACTTTACCGGTGATTAGCGAGGGGTACACATGCCTTACTAGGTCTTACAATAGTATGCCCATTTACATGCAATAATTTTGACTTCATTAATTTTTTTTTGTTTATTGATGTTGTGATTCTAATCCATCCTCTCTCAATTTGATTTGTTCAAAAACTTCTATCACTGTGATCCCTAGCAGTTACGGCACTATCTTCCGCACATTCTCCTCGAGGTTCTTCCACGTACGATTGTTCCACCATTATGTTCTAGACCCAGATCTAGAAAAAGGCTGCATTGATCTCATTAGGCACTATAAACCCTTGGCATCAAAGAATCCCTTTGAAGCCAATATCTAGCTCCGATACAAGTTGTTAAGAAATTTAGTACATAACATAAATAATTACCGAGAGGAATAAATATAAAAATAACCAACAACAACCATAAACACATAAACAAACATGTTTATTCAGGAAAACCCCAAATCCGAGGAAAATCCCAACCATAATGAAATTTCATTGTCCTTGGCCAAAACCTTGGCCAATCCGACCAAGTGAGCCTTCACTGCTCACCTCCAGGTCTTGCATTACAGTGAAGTCCTTCCAGCCTTTTATAAGCTCCATTGCATATAATATACCGGGCAAAATACTATGTGTGCACAATACCATGTGCCCCAAAACCACCACTATTTAACCTGGTCAACTTTGACTCTATCGTAAGAATCAACATTCGCGTGTTGCAGGGATGACAACCTTTAAAAATTGCGATATGCGAATTTTGAGATATATATTTCCTTTGTGTTAAAACGTCGGGGAGGGCCGAAACATTTCATAAAAGATTTTATTGAAAAAAATACAACAATTTTGGGCCTTTTTTCTCTCCTCCAGAGATATGTGTGGCAATGTGTGATTAGTTTCAATATGCTAAGTTGCATATTATGTTAGCGATGGTGTCGTGGTACGGTGGACATGTAACATGAAGATTTGACATTTTCAGGGGTCCTATGGGTGAAATTCAACATGACACACATCACCAATCACAAGGTGACACGTGGCAGACGATGACGTCAGGTTGCACATTGACAATCGCAGGTTGAGGCACATCGTTGCATAAAGTTAAAACCATCGATCGAAATTATTTGATAAGGGAGCTCTTATGTGGGGGTTGGACCACAATTACAAAGGGCTCAAAGGACTGAGGGCTATCAGCGATTGCAAAGGTAGCTGACAACATAAATATATTTTTTATGTGTTAAAATCATAAAGTTGGCGGAAAGGGTTTTTATAAAATTGGTTGGAAATATTGAACAAAGGGTTTTTATATGTTAAAACCTTAGCACAGGCCCTCCCTCATTCCATCCCCATGTGGATCGAGCCACGTCACACATCGGAAATTGCAAGTCTTGGGGGTGCAACTAAATTCCATGTTATGAAATTGTCAATCGTCAAGTTCCAATATTCAAAAGGGCTCGAGCGTGCATATGTCATGGTCCCATGTGTTACACATGGGGACCATTTGTAATAATATTCCAAGGAATTGGCCCCCTTTTCACCAAATCCTAGAAATCTGAAAAGGAATTATAAGGGAAGCTCGCGGGATAAGTGCTTGCAAGATAAGATGATGGTTACCTCCCACTTGTTTTATGGCTTAAAATGCACCCGATAGTCATTATTTTACAGGCATGGTTTTAAATCCTTTCCATAGTCATGATGTTATACTCCGCCATATATTTATGGTTTTTACTATTTGAAAGGAATCTGATAAGCCTAAAAGTGACTCAATAAGGAAGAAAGGGAATGAACTAAGGCATTAGCAGGATTTTTAGCAGTTTTTTGGCACAATGAAAGGCAGTTCAGGATTTTCCAAAGGACTACGGGAAAATGAGGATGAAGATGATTTTCTGAGTTAATGGTGTTCCTATATTTGACTTGAATCTTGTTATTATGATAAAATGCACCTTTTGATCCACATAGTTGGATAAATGCAATGTACATGGTCTTAGGCCGAAATAATATTTAAAGCATAAATATACAGTGTAGTAGGAAATATGGGGGAATTGTTGAGAGTAGGAAGTGGCCATGTATGTAAACATTTTTAATAAAAAACCTTAGAGCAGTTTGTTATTAGTTTCATAGATTCATGCGTTCTGTGTTTTCAATTTTGTATTTCCTTTGTGTTAATGTAATATTCATTTCTATTCTAAAGCTGTTATCTTTAATTCATTCCTATATGCTCAAGGTAAATATGGATCTTATACATGATGGAATTATTTATTTCTATATCATGGTTCTTCTAAATATGTGGCCATTAGTTATGTAACAGAATGCATAATCATATGCTTTGTTACTTTTGACTGGATATTTTTGTGTTTCCTTCATTCTTCGCCATACTACAACTAACAATTAACTTGAAATATGTGCACCTACCTTGCCTCTGTTATCTAGCTAGAACATGCATGCCTTGATGTTCTATGATCTTATACTTCAATGGCCCTCTCTCCCAAGAATTTTCATTCAAATTTATATCATCTACTCTATGAACTTAATAACTAGTCAAAAATCCATATCCTATAAGTCTTTGATTGATAGTTGATCCAGCGAGAGAGCCCTCTCCAAGGTTAGGGGGATTGGACCTTAACCTACAAGTGGTTTGTGGTTACCTCTGGGATCCTCATCCTTAACCTTAATGGATTAATAGAGTGCTAACACACCCAATCCCAATGATTAGGTGTCAACATAAGTATTCCAATTTCATGCATCATTTCACACGTAATAAGAGTTTACCATTATTTATTCAGTTTCAAGTTTTAGGAAATAATCCTATATGATTTTTTACATCACAGATAATATCTAATCTAATATTTGTTGTGTAATGTCCTCAAAGCTAAGTAGAATGAGCAATGAGTTGTTGGTAAGTTTTCTAGTTAGGTGAGTTTATTGTCCCATTATCTTGACAAAACTTATAAACAAATAATGTTATTTCATTACTATAGGTTACAGATTATATAGTTTAATAATTATTTAAGAACAAACATACCTTAATTGAAGATTTCAACTTTAATTACCCTTCTCTAAACTAAATTCATACTCTTATTTATTTTCTTTCATTTTTTCCGCACTTTATTTCCTTTTCTAATGTATAATATTATTGTGTTTGTTAAATTTTATTTTAATATAATGTTACGTGACAACATCTCCCTCATACACTAGGTTGTAAAGAACCTCTCGGATCAAAATATATGGCTAGCTAAAATTTGGCCAATCAGATAGTGCCACATCACCTAACCTACTACATGGCATCCACATGGCTATTCTAGTCATGTGTCATTCCATACCATGTGGAATTTTCTGACCCTTTCCTAGTTCATCATGAATTAACCCCTATCTATAGCTCACATGACCCAAATTATATATATTCGACGTGAGTGTGGCCTTGCTATGACCATGCTACCCTAGGAATAAAATCCTAGCAGGTTTCTAATACAGACCCCATTGAAACTGTCAGGGACTACCTTCCAAACTACATGGATCCCTGGTGATCCATCCTTTGTTCTTCTCGATGCCATCGATAACCATACCAAGTTTGGTGCTCCACCATTTCCACCTCACCCAACTGATTGAATCCTTAGAATTTCTCCCAAAGGCTCCCTCGTAAAGTTTTAGGGTGCCTCCGATGAAGTACCAAGGTTACGTGGCAATGTATGCCTTGTAATAAGGTTTAGTATCCCCTACTATGTAAATATACATGTTCACACCACACAACATTTGTATCCACTTGATAGGCCCTATGCGCCATGTCACCTTGAGACTTAGATCCTAGAATTCTACCATGTCCTTCATTCAAAATCTCTGGGGTTTGGGTATCTGAGGTGATGTCACTAGAACAAAATGGAAGGTGAAATCATCCACCTTCATGCCCTCCACGTGGCCTAGATCCCACATATGTATTCCTCTTCACATTGAAATCAAATCTTACATTGTGTTTTGGGGGTCCTTCGCCTCAATGCACCAATCGACTCTACCCGCCACATCATCCTGGAAATTCATCCTCAGCATGACCCATCTAGAATCCCATCGAAATCTCCATGGTACCAAACCTCTAGGACAGCTCAACAACTCTCACACATTGTGACATCCAATAGCTAATATCTCTCTCGTCTATGCCCTTATACATGGTACCTAGTCACATGATGCTTAAGCCTGAGTCCCTTTTACTCCTATGGGTCTTGGACTACCAGTCCCATGAAACTTGGTCACTATCAATGCATGTGTAAAGGGAACTTTTCCCATGCCTCCGACACATAATATATCGACATACAAAGGTGTATTTAATACCTTCTTAGCTATCCCTCCTTAACTTACTAAGGCCTTGTTCTAACGTGTGAATACGTAGATGTTTGGACCCTCACATAAGTAATTAAAATTCCATCCATCTTGAGATTTATCATTGCATATATCTGTCATGAGATTTCAACAGGGATCAATCCATTCAATTATATATCTACTATATATATATAGTATATATATATATTATATATATTATATATATATATTATAATATATATATACCTATATATTATAATATATATATATATATATATATATATATATATATTATATATATTATATATATATTAGATATAGATATCATGTTATTCCTACTAATATTGTAGGTAAATATCAACCTAATAGCCAAGTTGTTATAGTGTAAACATTCATTCAATCAACAGAGAATCTTATCTGTCTCCTATATACACAACCATTTAGACTAATTTAAAGTCTTACGATGAACACAGAGATAACCCACTCCTAAATATTAACTTAAGCAATTATCAACCTTATTTCCAGTAGGTAAAAATAACACGAGGAGCATGAAAAAACATTAATATGTCAGTCTTCAAGGATCAACCATCCCTAATCATTTGAACAACATTTAGAATTGTTTATTCACATTCGAATTTAACATTCCTCATCAATAACATAGACATTAAAATAGAACAATGCATTATGCAAATCCACTAACCTCCATGGCTTACGGCTTGGCAACAAACCTACCAGCCATTAGTTTAACAAAGTATAATTATTACATAGATTCTCCCATATCTTTGATGTTCTAGCACACAGAAAATAGTTTTGGTTCAAGAATTAAAAAGGTTCAAACATTCCTTGCATACAACCCATTTAGACTATAATTATGCTCCCGTTAACACAACAATCTAAAACATTCCATACCCATGCCCTTAAAACAACAATGTTCATTCATACAGGAGTGTCTCAATACTCAATAGTACAAGCTATGCTAATCAATACATAAGAAAGCATAAAATTGTTCATAACATAAGATTCATAACTGGACACTTCTCTTTCATAGGTTGATCCAACCAACTGGGATTAGGGCTTCAACTATCCACCTAACCCTAGACACACTATAGCGAAGCATTTATTGCAATAGTAACCTTCAAGTGAGATTCTAGAGCTTGATGATGAGTTCTTAAGGGATTAAACCAAATCTTCTAAGTGAAATATAGGCTCTAGAGGACCACCCCCCTCCACCCACTAGCTATATCATATATTCAATATCTCCCATGGAATCAAGAGGCCCACCACCACCACCCTCAAATTAGTGAAGGAATATACTCCATAGGATATACCTCCACCCTCAAAGAAACAAGGGAATCCAAAGGTTATACCTCCACCCTCAAAGAAGTAAGGGAATCTAGAGGCTATACCTCCACCCTCAAAGAAACAAGGGAATCCAAGGTTATACCTCGACCCTCAAAGTAGCAAGGGAATCAAGAAGCTATACCTCCACCATGAAAGTAGTAGGGAACATTGAGGGTATACCTCCACCAAGAAATTAACGAGGAAATCCAAAGGCTACGCCTCCACCCTCAAAGAAGCACAGGAATCCAGAGGCGATACCTCCACCATCAAAGAAGCAAAGGAATCCAAAGGCTATGCCCCTACCTTCAAAGAAGCAAGGAAATCTATAGGTTATGCCCCCACCCTCAAAGAAAAAAGGGAATCTAGAGCTTACTATAAAAACCAAGAAAAAACGTAGAGAGGGGCTAAAGAACTCTCCTATGAGGAATCCTAATAGTAGGCCTCCACCTCGGTTATCAAGGGAATCTAGAAAAACCAACTCTGTCATCGAGTATTATAGGGAATTTAGAGACTACAATCCTCACTTGAGAGTTGTTCCTCCACCTCCTAATGCTCAACCGAAGGATGGATATACCTATTCATTTGTGATAGTAGCACCAAGTTTACATCTCTTGTTCTCTGATTACATCGTTGCAACTACTTTTTAGTTGTGTGGGGACATATCACTATCACCCCTTCCTTCTCATCCGTGGTGGTTCTATCCTAAGTAGTGGTGGGTATGTTGTGTGTCAGGACATTTCCTGTTGGTTGACATCTCTGTCCCCAAACTGTCAATGTATCCCATTCTCTATTTAATTTTGTCCTTTTTTCCTTATGGATTTATCCAATGCAGGATCGTTATGCTATCATTCTTTCCTACTCAATTAATTTGAAAGACCAATCCATTTAAAGAACACCTGCCAGCCTTCAATGGTTGTTATGAAACAAGTCAAACTTCTTTTAAATCCAAAGAAACCTCCTTCCTCTAATTCTAGAATCTTTGTCTCAACTCTGAGACTTATTTAATTTTAATCAAAATGTATGAAATATTTACAATGAAGGAGAATTAGTGAGAACCATCCACAACCAAGTCAAACTTCCTTTAAATCTATCAGGCCAGGCAGTAAGTCCACAAAACAAAAATTGATTCATATATTATTCCAATAGGTAGGTCTTTATTATATACAATAGGGAGTGACTATTCAGTTCATCTCCCGATGACTGTTCACATTCCTAATTTAATTATTTACATAAATTCACCCAATCATGAAGATTAGGTGTCAAAATTCCCCCCTTAATCTAAAGGGATATTGGTGAGTCCAAGCATCATTCTAAATCGTTCAATCTTTTCTCTTCCAAGCGCTTTGGTGAAGATGTCTGCAATTTTCTCATTTGTGGAACAATGATGGAGATGGATTGTTTTGGCCTCAACATGATGTCAAATCAGATGATATTTAGTATTGATGTGCTTCGTTCGATCATGGAACTTTGGGTTCTTGGTCAAGTTTATTGCAGAGGTATTGTCAATCATGAGTTGAGTTGATTCTACTTGTTTTACCTGCAAATCTTCAAGAATTTTCCTGAGCCACACAATTTCTTTTGTTGCTTCAGCTGCTGCAACATATTCTGCTCCTGTTGTGGAATCTGCTGGAACTGATTGTTTGCATGACCTCCAGGAGACAACTCCTGATCCAAGACTCATAGCATATCCTGAAGTAGATACCCCAGTTTCTTCGTCTCCATTGAAGTCTGAATCAGAGTATCCAATCAAACTGAAGTCGTCCACCTATTTATACTTGATTCCAAAGTATTGAGTTCCCTTCAAGTACTTTAGAACTTTTTTTGCAGCAAACCAATGTCCCTCACAATTCTTTTGCATAAACCTGGAGAGAATTCCAACAGCAAATGAAATGTCTGGTCTAGTAGTAGTTAGGTAGTTGAGACTTCCTACAAGCTGTTTAT
This sequence comes from Pinus taeda, assembly GCA_000404065.3. Lineage (NCBI taxonomy): Eukaryota > Viridiplantae > Streptophyta > Pinopsida > Pinales > Pinaceae > Pinus > Pinus taeda. Next base: position 22,062 of record APFE030610379.1, read on the forward strand.
ACTTTGTTGCATCCTCAAATTCTTTTCATTCAATAGATGTGAGCCTTAAGTTTTGTTCCATTGGCGTAGTGAGAGGATTGCACTCTGTCATGCCAAACCTATTCAATAGATCTCCAATGTATTTCTTTTGAGAAAGAAATATGGACTTTGGATGTTGGGTTACTTCAATGCCAAGATAGTAATGAACATAGTCCAAATCAGTCATTTCAAAACTATTCCCTAATTCCTTCTTTATGGATGCAATGTAGCTTTCATTGTTCCCTGTCATCAAAAGATCATCTACATACACCACAAGATATACAACTATTTTCCCAACCTTCTTGACAACAAAGTTGCATCATCAAGATTATAATGTTTGAAATTGAGTTTTAGAAGATGCTCAATTAGTTTTTCATACGAGGCTCGTGGTGCTTGTTTGAAGCCATACAAGGATTTCACAAGTTTGCATACTTTATGTTCATGTATTTTCACAACAAATCCTTCAGGCTGGGACATAAAAACATTCTCTTTTAGATCTCTATTCAAGAAAGCAGTTTTTACATCCATTTGATGGACTTTCCAATCATTCTAAGCTGCTATGGCAAAGAGTGTCTGGATGGTAGCCCATTTTTGATGTGGGGGCAAAAGTCTCCTCATAATCGACCCATTCCTTCCGTGCAAAACCTTTTGCCGCAGGCCTATATTTGTGCTTGTCAAGTGAGTCATCAACTTTATACTTGTTCTTGTAGACCCACTTGCAGCCAATTGGTTTGGTTCCTAATGGAGGATCAACCAGCTTCCAAGTGCCATTCTTTATGAGGGCATCATACTCCTTTTGCATTGCTTCTTTCCATTCATCATGAAAAGCAGCTTCTTTGAGGGAAGATGGTTCAAAATATGTAGACAAGTTCAATTCACAATCATAAGAAACATCCATATCAACAGGTGAATTAGAGTCATCTACATCACCTCCATTTTGTCAGTTTGAATTTCTGGTTCCTATCTTTCCAACTTCATCAGGATGAACACTTTCAAGTGTCTTTGCCAGCCACTTTGGGGGACCTTTCTCAGATGGTCCAGGCTGCTCTGTTGATTGAGTTGGGACTGAGTCAAGATTGAGTCTCCCAATTCTATCAATTACATCACTTAAAGCATCATCCATTTTTGGAGTTTCATGTGGGGGAGAGTGTTCTTCAGAAGAATATTCCACATGTTGATCTAGTATAGGAATCCCCCCTTCAAGATGCGGAATCTGATTATCAAATTCTTGAAATAGATGGAACCAAAGACCCTGAGATGTTTTACCGAAGGAACATGTCCATACCACATTTATAGAATTAGATGGACATCTATTCTTTATATATGCAACACATAGAACAACATCAACCCAAAACATTATTTTACATTTTTGAAGAAGAGCATGGATCGTACCATATTTAAGATTGTCCTATTCATTCTTTCAGCTACACCATTCTGTTCGGGATTATAAGGCACAATTTTTTGATGTTTGATCCCATGTTGGCGAAGATAATTTTCAAATTCATTTGATGTGTATTCTTTTCCATTATCAGTGCAAATAGACCCAATATGAGATTGTGCATCATTTTCAATCCATTTATGAAAATTCTTGCATGTTTGAAAAGCATCAGATTTGTTCTTCAATAAATAAATCCAACACATTCTAGTGTAGTCATCAATAAATGTCATGATATATTTATTTCCATTTGCAGAAGGAACATGCATTAGACCACATAAATCTGAATTAATGAGTTCAAGTTTTCTATGTGCTCTTGAATGTGAATCATGAAAAGACTGTTTGCTATGCTTTCCAAGAATGAAAGCATCACATTGCTTAAGTTTCCTAGGGATTGTAGGCAAACCAGTAACACCATTTTTCTTCAACAAGCGGAGGTTGTCATAGTTCAAATGTCCAAATCTAGCATGCCATAATAAACTTGATGGAAGTGTACCTTCTTCATAATGAGAATTGTATGAGAAATGTTGTGCACGAGAAAAGGTACCCTGCAACTTGAGAAGCCTTTCTTCTTCTATCCCCCTCATGACAAGTGAGTGGTCAGATGCTTTTCTCACCTCAAGCCTAATAGTCAATACTATTACTTATTTTTCATTACTTAGCCTACATATATTTTTAATTTTTTTAACATAACATTACATGACTGCATCTTCCTCATATGCAAAAATAAAAGTTGAACTCTGTTTTATTAGTTTCAGGTTTTGGCAAAGAATCTTATTGAGATTTTACATTACACACAAAACCTAATCTAACTGGAGTGAGGAATGGGGTGTTGGTAAGATTTATTGTTTATTGAGTATGTATGAACAATTATTCAGATATATGTATTGGTCTTTAAATATAATTGAAAGCAAAAGAAAAAAAGAAGATTTATTGTTTATTGAGTTTGTTGTCCCAATGTGAAGAAGACAATTTTTTTTATAGACAAATAATCTCATTTCATTAGTATAAGTGACATATTAAATAGTTTAAGAATGTTTGAAGATGAATCATACCTTAACCGAAGTTTTAAGTTTTGGTAACGAAATAAACCAACCTTATACTTTTTTTTTATTTTCTTGAATTGTCTACACTTAATTTCCTTTTGTGATTAAAAATATTATTGTATACATGTTTTTTTCTTAAAAAGTTTAATTGCTCAACATATTCAATATTATTTTTTATTTTTCATTAATTAGCTTACATATATTTTATATTTTTTTTAAACCTAAAATTACATGACAACATCTCCCTCATATTCTTTATTTTTCATTAATTATTAATTAGCGAAAACACACACACACAGGTATTTTAAACATAGCGTTATGTGACAATATCTCCCTCGCATTCTCTATTTTCCATTAATTAGCCAACATATATTAAAAAATAACAATGTAACTTTACGTGACAACAACTCCCTCACACACTGGGTTGTAAAGCATTTAGGGGCTAAATTAGTGGGCATATATTAAAACAAAAATTAATGTAAAGAAAATTTATGGACTAAATTAGTCGACATATATTAATTTTTTACATGACAACATCTCCCTCACATACTTGCCTTCTTGGTGCAATTAGCCAACATATATATTTAAAAAAAATGAATGTAACGTTATCTGAAAACATCTCTCTCACATCTCTCTCACATAGTGGGCTGTAGAGCACATTTCAGTGGAATTAACTAACATATATATTTAAAAACAATTAATGTAACATTACGTGACAACATCTCCCTCACATAATCCTCACACAATGGACTGTAGAGCACCTCTTGACATAATATTTTTGTTTTCTTAAAACATAATATATAACATTACATGACAATATCTTCCTCAAATTCTAGATCCATCTTAACTTCCAGATCTACCAATGTTGAGAGGGAGAGGGATCAAATCCCTTTGAGGTGCAACCAATTCCTCAAGTTTTGCACTCAAAAAGAGGTTTGCACCTCAAAGCATCTGATCCCTCTAGGGGCTTGGTAGATCCTAAGTTAAGATGGATCTATGCTGGTTTATATATTAGAAATACTTATTGTATTTTATTTTGAGAAATTTGACTCACACAAAACATTTTTAACTACTATATCAATTTACTTAATTTACATATTTGAAATACTAATTATTTTTTACTATGATAAAATTTACCTCACACCAACTTAATTTTTCACCCAACTATTTAGTTTACTAAGTTTTCCAAATTCATGTGTAATAATAGTTCACTTGTGATTTATTAGTTTCAAGTTTTGGCAAATAATCTTATTGAGTTTTTACATTACACACAAAACCTAATTTAATTGGAGTGATAAATGAGGTTTTGGTAAGATTTACAATGTATTGAGTTTGTCTCAATGTGAAATAAGACAAAATATTTTGGAGTTGTCAAGTCCCACTAAAGACAACTCGAAATATTTTAGAGACAAATAAACTCATTTCATTACTATAGGTGACATATTAAATAGTTTAAGAATGTTTGAAGATGAAACATACCTTACTGAAGTTTTAAGTTTTCGTAAAGAAATAAACCAACCTTATACTCTTTTATTTTTTTGACCTAAAATTACATGACAACATCTCCTTTATATTTTTTTATTTTTCAATAATTATTAATTAGCCAACACACACATATATATGTTTTAAACATAGCATTATGTGACAATATCTGCGTGATTCTTTATTTTTCATTAATTAGCAGACATATATTAGAAAAATAATAATGTAACTTTAGGTGACAACATTTCCCTCACATATTGGGCGGTAAAGTATTTATGGGGCATATATTAAAAATAAATAAATTAATGTAATGTTACGTGACAACATCTCCCTCACATACTTGGTTAACATATATTAGAAAAATAATAATGTAACTTTAGGTGACAACATTTCCCTCACATATTTGGCAGTAGAGTATTTATGGGGCATATATTAAAAAAAAATTAATGTAATTTTACGTGACAACATCTCCCTCATATATTTGGCTCACATATTTGGATGGAAAGCATCACTTGGTGTAATTAACAAATATATATATTTAAAAAAAATTGATACAATTAACAAACATATATAACTTTACATAACAACATCTCTCACATAATAAGCTTAATTAAACAACATATATATTTAAAAAAATTTACATCTCTTAGAGTACCTTTGGATGCAATTAGCTAAACATATATATTTAAAATCTCCCTCACATAATAAGCTAAGCTGCTTGAGAGCATAAAAATTTTAATTTTTGAACCCATAATATATTTCCTTAAAATTATACCCCATAATATAATCCAAAAAAACTACCATTATAACCATGAAATGCCATCTTTCTAAGATTGCCAAACAACAACACTGATAACATAGGTATTCCTTCCTCTTAAAATTCTATTGATAATATATACAAAACAAAATAAAGCAACGTATAATTCCTCCTACGAGTTACCAAACTTCATTTCCTTCCCCTTCCATTTCATCAGCTACGGTAGCGTAATCCGTAAGGCAATGCTCGTTAACTTCTCATTTAATTTCGAAATTGTGGAATTTAATTATTGATATGGCATACTAAAAGATGTTTTAATTTAGTAGTATTTAGACTCCCCAAAACACAGCCTTGTGAAAAAATGTGCTTTCGGAGTTAGTGGTCCAACTATATTACAGAGTAGAGTTGTTTGATGGTAGGCAATCCTGGCGATCGGAGCCACATACCCACGCATATATCTAAATTAATAATAAGGACCTCTGGGTGGTTGGTTGCTCATACGGACACTCAACTCTCGCGGACCCTTTAACCTATTTTGAGTCCGCTGTTAGAACTAAAGGGATTTATCGCGTCCAAGTGTTTTTCTAATGTTATAATACAATTTCTGCATCATTCGGATGGGTACAGTATGCTATCTAATTATCTGTCAGATTAACAATCGCGAATGGCCATTTTAAGATTTCCGAGGAGTGTTTCTGTCTTCAGGCTGTGAGGTCCGTTTTCCAGGAGTTTGTTTCGCCATTTTCACAGGTCTATTATCTCTTATTCTATCCTTCTTTGCATGCAAGTAAATAAATCAGATGGAAAGCTCGGCGGATATCGAAAAGCAGGGTAAGATTGCTTCTTTTGTTGAAATAGTTGGGGATTCCACAGACAAAGCACGACAGTTTTTGCAGGTCAGTGTTTTTATTTTATTTTTTATTAATTATTATTAGGAATATTGGGTTTCCAAGGCAAATCCATTTATATCTGTAATGTACACCAATCCAATAATAATTTTACGGTTGATCGGAATTGGACTGGTTGCCTTTGAAGCTTTTCTGGGCCCACGACAAATCTGACCTTTGATTTAGTATTAGTGGATCTCCTCTGTATATGATTGGTTCAAGGTAGAATACCAGGGTCCCGTTTTAAATTAATACTGGTAATTCCGTGGTTGGATTATTATTTCCTCGGGGGGACTAAGCCTGTCCATTCATTATTCCTTGTCTGAAGCCCTCGTTTTTCTCCACAATGGTCACTACATCCTCTCGGTTTTCCTTATAGCTGCGTGTTACTGATAATACATGATATGATTAACCAACCCTCTGGGCATTTATCTGTTTTTGTTGTTCCCAATTTTTGCGGGTTTGGTTGGGTTTGTAAATTCGTTTAAAAGTTCAAACAACCTATTTACTTTCATTGCCGAAGCTTTAAAATCTGTCACATGGATGCCAGCATTATGTTACATTGCCGCAGTGGCCAGCCAACCAATAAGGTTTGAGTCTTTATTAGAGTTACTGAATCTATTGAAGTTATCAATTGTGGGGTCTTGTTCTCTCTCTCCATCCTCCAACGAGCACGCTGGCTTGAAAGGTGATATCCATCCTCATATTAATGTAGATACTCTATAGCCATCCATTTTATATAACCTAATCAGGCTCTGCGATGTCTTTGTTTCTTAGGAGGAAAGGAAAGCGTCTTAGAGACGTTTGCTTTTCCGAATGTCACATTCAAATTGAAATTTGCTATCTTGAAAGTCCTTATAAGAAAAACACAATAGCCATGCCATGTCCACAGTTGATGAGAGTATTGTCCTAATGTTAACATCAACATCTTACATAAATAATGTTAAAGTGGAGGCTTTATCAGTACATAAGCACTGAAATTTTATTTCTATTACAATAGCATGGAGAGCCTTTGTTACCATCAAGACTTTGCTAGATTTAGTATTCGTTGTCTCATTTTAAATTTCATTAGCTGTGCTAGTTTAATGTAGAAGTAGGATTCAACATTATTGTCAATTGAGGACATGCCTATCTTGTTTCAAAATATGTATATTATAGCCTTATTCTGGATTTGGTGTTTATTTCTAATCAATGATATTACAGCACATCGTATGCTTTGAAACGGTTCAATGGTTTCAATGCACAATAAGTTTAAAATAGCAGGTAGTTTTGTTTGAAGGAACACTGAAAACTTATCTGCTATTTTGAATAAAGATGAACACGAATCTAAGTTGAAATTGATCTTCATTGTTTATGGATTTGTCTCATATTAAGCATTATGGACTCAATTATTTCATTTATTTGAAATTGAAGTCTATATCTGTGTGTATATTTGCAACTGACATTTTTAGACAATCTAGCATTAAGGGAACTGATTCTTTTGCAGAGGTTAGATGGTAAAAGTAGGGAAGCAGTAACTATGATGAAGGAAAATAAGCATGTCAGTAATTATTTTGAAAGTCTGGGATATTAACTTCCATCATAATATGATCTTGCACTGCATATGCACCAGCATCTACAGAATGTAATTTCCTTTCTTAATGAAATTACAATTTTTCTTTATGGGGAAAAAAACTTCCATCATAATAGTGTAGCAACTTGGATTCATCATCCAAAGCTCGTCTCATTTGGTTTGGTACAGTGCAATGATGCATTTTTTCCAAGGAAAGCTTCTTGAGAAAACCCAAGGGATGCTTCACCACATTTATGTACGGCATCTCTAGTAAACCCTTTGGGGTAGACTAGGATGCATCAGCCAAGTGGATTTGAACTAGACACTTGATGGCATGGAACTAGTGAAATGCTAAACAACATTGGTGAAAATTGGTTGAGTTAACTTGCCTTTGTTTAATTTTTTTAATCCATAACTGGAAAATTTTATTAATGAAAATTTGCAGGTGAAGTTCACAACGTGAGTACACTCTGATCATGGCCTATTCTAATGGCAACTATCTAACTATAAGGTACAAAAATATGGCCTATTGGAGCAAAAACAAACCGTGGCTTTGTTGGCGACGAACAAAGATAACTATATATTCTAAAAGGACCCCCAAATTTTTATAAACCTTAAAATACATACGTACTAGTCATTGTTTTTCTAGGGAACCCAAATGGGAACACAATTTTTCTAGGGAACCCAAATGGGAAAACCCTCTGCTTGATTGACAATTTTATTGATAGAAAAATGAGCAATAGATCTCTTACAACACAATCTTGTTTTAATAGAAACCAATATGGTTTCCTCTACTTGTGCTAAGCTGAAACACTTGCAAGACTTTGATCCATGCTTCCCTATTTCCTTGCACAAATCCCACGGAAATTCTCCTATAAATCTGTGCCAAGCCTCTCTTGGTACGCTGATCC
>APFE030610386.1:0-24131 GCA_000404065.3 Pinus taeda
CACCATTCTGGTTGTCCATATTTTTCCGTCTCATCTCCTCTGTCAGCAAGGCTGAGACTATTTCATCAAACTGTAAAGTAGTTGCATTGCTACCTATTGCAATAACCAAACTATCCCACAAGTTTGGTAGAGAACACAACAAACTGATGCACTTATCTTCATCTGAAATTTTAATATCAACAGATGATAACTGACTTACCACAGTATTAAATGCATTCAGATGCTCTGTTACCGAGTCTTCATCTTTCATCCTCAAGTTATACAGCTTTTTCCGCATGAACAATTTATTCACTAGAGACTTATATTGGTACAAAGTCCCTAACTTTTCCCACAAAGGCTTCGCCATAGCTTCCCCTGATACATTCAACAATACTGAATCTAAGACACACAATCGTATTGTGCTCTTTGCCTTCCGATCCAATTTCTTCCATTCTTCATCGATCACTCCTGTTGGTTTAGTACCCGGATCTACCGCGATCCACTGATCTTTATCCACCAACAGATCCTCCATCTTGAGTTTCCACAACTCAAAACTCTGACCATTGAACTTCTCAATCTCTATCTTTTTGCTGCTCGCCATCTTCTTTCACCACCAGAATCGATCTCGTAGATCTCCCACTGAACAGGGTCTACCACAGGCCCGAGCGAAACCCCTCAGCAATAAAGGCGTCCCCTTGAAGCCAAAACTTGGCTCTGATACCAAATGTAGGTTTTAACCCCGTACAGAAATTACCTGCATACTAATTCTAAATCACAGGAAAAAATAAAATGCGAGAGCATAAAACACATATACACAGAGATTTCCCACTGGATCTCAAAACCGAGACTACCAGCTTGATTTTTCATTATATTCCTTTCAATGTTACAATACATATTTATACATGCCGAAGCATCCAATACCATGGACCGAAAACCATCACGTCCAAAACCATGGACCAAAAAACCATAGGTAGGTTCGCCCAACCTAGTATAGGGTCCAAAAAAAAAAATTCCTCGCGGCGCTGCCCCGAACCCCGTAGAGCGGGGCTACCCGCCCCCCTCAAACCCCCCTGTGACCCCCCCACTTCGCAACGAAGGGGGGGCTCCGCCACCCCTCTAACTCCCCGGTTCACTACATAAGTTAGTCGTGGAAAGAATATAACACAACCCAAGAGTCAATATGTCTCCACAAGAATTCAGCCTCAAAAGGTTTCCTAGAAAGGCTCTCTCTCACCCAAAAGAACTAATATAAGGCTAAGGCAATCAATTCCTAGGCTATGAGCAATTCACACTCCAAACTATCAATCTCACACCAAAAATAACTAATTTTATTACTACCAAAAGCTAGCTGATCATACTCATGAGGATGTTTTTATAAGAGGAGGAGCCTCCATAAATGAGGGAAGGAAGTTTATCTTCATGGGAGGTTACTCAAAAGGTGGAACCACCATCTAAAATGAGGAAAGGCAAACTTCCTTGACCCAACATCTAGTTCCAGAACCACCCAGAAGCATTATGTTTGAACTAATTCACTATATCTGAGTTGTCATGAGTCAAGCACTAAGACTCAGAGATGACATCATGAGGCAACAGTGTATTCAGAGCTATCGTCGCAAGAAGGATAGTGATGACTTGCGATGATCCCTAAAATCTGACCGTTGCAGAGAGAAAATGTACTCTTGTGACGATGTTGTGAGGTTCTGGTTCACTTTGGTCCATCATCGTAGATAGGATATTAATGTCCTACGACAATCTTGAAACATAGGTTAAAAGGGTCAACTTTAAGATTAACGAGAATAGTTGATATTCTTGAGTGATATGGAAGATGTGGAAACATATTTTGATGTATGACATAGAACGGATGCCATTCAGGGACGGAATCTACCCAGGATGAGGGGATGTGGGGTTGGTGACAAAATATTTTGTAACAGATGCCCCCTAAAGCATGAAGGCCGAGACAATGGGAGGGGTGAAATGCTTTACGAAACCATAACTGAACTGGAACACCATCACAGAAAACTTACATATGCAAGTAAAACTTATATCTCTGATAGTGAAAGAAATACATGTAGTCAAGGTATGGGTGCAACCATCCAAAAGAAAAATAGGACTAGTCTGTGGTATGGATGCAACCATCTAGTTGACAAGGCCATATGAAAAAATAGGTATGGTCGCAGTCATCTAGAAAGACTCAGGTAACGTCGCAACCATCTAATCAAAGAGTCGTGTATGCAATCGTGAACCAATCCACAGAACCCAAACTTATGTAATCTGAGTCCAGGGTCTTGAAGCCAACCTGATCATAGTACAATTTATAATATATGAATAAATGTGTTGAAGTCGAACATACTAGAAAATCACTTGATTCTCGGCCAATGATGTGAACCGTTAACAAGCATAAGAGAGACCACCAGTGATGCTAATGGTTCTTAAGGTACTGCCAGTACAATCCATAAAGTGTAAGGAATGATATGGAGTTGAACACTTCTGGAATCACCCGATCGAAGACCAATGATGTAATTCTGCCATCGAATGCAAAGAACTTGCCATTAGGGCATGCAAGGTCTAAGGTACCTGAAAGGAGTCTCTAGATCAAATTCCTAGATAATGCGTTGACGTCAACAGGAAGCGATCCATCGTAAGAGGGCCATAACGTTTCCCACATCAACGATGTGAGACAAAGGAACAAGATGTAGATGGATCAAATAGAGAATCAGAGGAGGATGTAAGGGTGTAAACTATAGAAGGAGTAAACTCTTGAACATATTGGTGACACGACTCCAGAATGTGGTAGCACTTTGATAGCAAGTGATCAATGGTCATGTGAGGACAACAAGGATTGAATGGAATGAGGTAGAATGAAGAACCCAAATCCTAGAAGGCCAATGATGAAGTGATTATGTCCCGAACCCGACTAGAAGCAAAAGTGTCGATTTTCAAGAGCGACAATCTGGCGTGGGTAACCAATGAAATATCTCCAAATTTTCCCCCACTAGTGCTGGTGAGTACCCAAATTATTTTTTGAAATACAAGATTTAAGGGGATAACATATGTTTGCAATATAAGTTTGTCCTTCAGACAAATTCAACCGAGTGAAATTTTAACGAGCCCTATGGAGGAGAAGCTCGGGTCTCATCATGGCGACGAGTCCAATGTCATCATAGTTTAATTAGTTCGACATAGGTAAAACTCAAAGTCTTTTTCATGTTTGGAGAGTTTGAAAAAGACACAGAAAAGAAAACTCCATATGGGCCCTTTTTGTAAGTTGTGTCTCTCAAGCCCGAAAAGGTAGAAAACAATACTCGAGAGAACTACTTAACCATTTCAGTCAAGGATTACTTTTCGTAAATAGTGCCTCTAGCCTAAAAAATTAAAAATCTTACTGGGGACAGGATGTTTTGTAACCATTAATGAACTTGAAACGACAAGGGCTTAACAATCTTTTCATATTTCAAGAGTCAGAAAAGAGGTTAAAGTTGACTCAAAAAAGGTTTTTCAGTACTGCTTGAGTATATAATTCAGCAACAATCATCACCAATGCTTAGAATACCTGTCACTGGATAAGGAAATTCAAGCATAAGACTTGTTTCACAAAAATACACAACTAACGCTCAAAAACCTAATTCAAAAACCCATACAACCTTGAATTTTGAACAAAAAGGCTATAAAAGAGAGATTAGGGTAAAAAACAATTCACTTTGTGTTTTTGATTGTGGTAAAAAAACTTCAAACCTTGCGTACCTATGAAACTAAACGATTGATTATGGGAAAATCAATGGTCCATTACTTCTCATGTTTCCTTGAGGTAAATACTTCATCGCTATCTTTGTTTTTCAATCAAATTTAAATGTAATTTCCGGTTTTAGACCATCATTTGAAGAGGTTTTTCGGACACAAATTCCACCTCGATCGTTGTAGGTTCCCCCTCGGGGTTGCGACGACCGAGTAATTTTCATGGGTCAAAATCGGGATCTTCGCAGGAAAGTGATGTACACCTACAATGACCCAAAAATTTGTGAACTATGAAAATCAGCTTGTCACAACTATTTTAAAAACAGTGTGATGAGCGCTCGAATAAAAAAAAAAAAACTTCATTTTTTATACAGTGTTAAAAGATGAAAGATGGTTGAGTGGATTTTAATAAAATATGTTGGTGCATGCAAGGGTACAAAATGGCTTTCCCTTGGCAGAAATGCACTCACGATGATGATGATGAGATGGGGGCAATCGATCCTCATTGCCAAAATATCCTATGGAACTGTGGGCTATTAAAATTATTCTTAACACCACTACTAAGAGCTCAACTGGATCTCTTGGAGTACCTTATCCAAGCATGGAACCCAACGTAGGGAGAATTTATGATCCGTGGGCAAGAAATCAAATTTGATGCCACAGACATCTATTTTTTTACCAGATTGTCTTGGTGAGGGGAGAGACCTCGTATGATGGATACTAGAGTTACTGGAGACTTGCTAGACACTCTTATTGCAAGAGTGTGCCTAGGGGCATGAAGATCATCCACCAGTGGGAAATTGCAGATTACCTCAATGAATGATTTGTCATTGTGGGTTTTTCTATTCACTATGACTAGGGCAGCTGGCTCCCAAGCCCAGCACGAGTCAACTAAAACTTAGCTACAGTTAGCCTTAGACTGTCTAAATCCCACTACGTTTAACTAGGAGGAGGCCGTGTCTCTTAGCATGAAGAGACAATTGACTTAATGCCATAATGCTGAGACAAAATAGTTTAGTTATGGCTTGATCTTGGTACCAGTCATGTTGGAGTGAGTACCGATCCTTCAGCTACATGACATGCAGGTGGGGTGGTCAGGACCATGAGAGACTCGAATTACTCGGTGGGCTCTGGTGATGTCACGAGGAGGCAGTGGCCAATCAGTGTCATGGGCTCCTGAATTTATCGAGTGGATAAACCTTCAACAGGTCATAGTCGAGGATTGGCCATATGCTTGGGTGGACTTCAGAGACGACCCAGATATGCTGCTTCCCCCTGGAGAATAGTGGGATAAGAGAAGTAAAATACTCAGTTTGACCGACAAACTTTTTGTAATTTGACTTTTGTTGTTTTTGGATTTCAAATGTACATGCCCTAATTATTATGCTGAATTATTTGTAGATGTTGGCCGTGAGAGACCTATAGGTCTTGCTCCTACTGTCCAGAGGAATGGCAGAGAAGTTGATCTACCACCTCCAGGTGGAGATGCTGAGGAGGAGATAGCCAAGAACCTAGAGGGATTGACTGCGGGGATTACAAATTATAGAGAATTCGAGGAGATCCCCAGACAGTACCAATTACACACCACGGGTGTGTCGAATAGGATACACCAGGAACTTAGATGGGTGGTTCGAGCAGTAGTCTGCTATAAGGAGCATCATCCATAGTAGACTTCTAGGTTTTTTTCTACAAATTTTGAGAGACATTTGTCTCACGATGTAACTTGAAAACACATATTTTTTGGACATATACATATATTTTTTTAGAATCACGGTGCGCAACACATGATATGGAGCTATCTATGTTTTACTACTTCTTCTTATTATGTCTAAATGATTGTCTATGATTAATAATTTGCACAAATGTCCCTTAATACATAATTCACTAATGTATCAGTCAATATATTTAACATCTGCATAAAAGACAAAAGAGAGAATAAGCAAGAAGTCGCTTGACACAGCACACCAAAAACGGTACATGGCGCATGGGTTCATTTTTACACAAGCTCGAACCATGAAGAACTATGCTTGGATTTAGATTCATTATTTACACAAGCTTGAGATGAAAAGCTATGCTTTAATAAGGTTCGCATGCACCTAACATAATGATTGAATCGAGGTACATGCCCCCCAAGCTTCATTGTATTTAACTAGGTGGATGGAATGAAGGTTCACTTACGAGATATAGGAAAGACTTCGCTGGAAAATGATGAGATTATGATCAAAGACTCGAGGGGAAATGCGAGTTGTTTCATCTTTGAACAAGTTTGACAGAGTGAAAGAACTATCCTCAAGATATTTGTTTCATTTTTTAACGAGGGTGACACGAGATCGAGAACTCTCCCTGAGCCTCTATTTTCATTTTTTAATGAGATTGACGCAAGAAGAGAGCTATCCTCAGACCTCTTGTTTCATTTTTTAAATGAGGTTGACACAATATTGAGAACCTTCTGCAAAACTATGCTCCATACTCCTTGATTCATTTATTAACGAGGTTGACACAAGATCAAAAACTATCCTTAGACCCTTGTTTCATTTTTTAAGGAGCTTGACACAAGAAAGAAACTATGCTCATCACCCCTTGTTTCATTTTTTAACGAGGTTGACACAGGAAAAATCTATCCTCAAGACTCCCGATTTTGTTTTTAACATGGTTGACACAAGAAAATAATTATCCTTGGGTGACTCCTTGTTTCATTTTTTAACGAGGTTGACACAAGAAACAAACCATCCTCGGTAAAATGTTCATGGGCCATATGAGAACATGACTCTGAAGATGTCTTCACTAGAGGGAAAAACCACGTTGTGGGAGGAATACATGTCATTGGGCACCAACGACAAATTGGGTTCCAATTCCCCCAGTACAAAATGTACGAGACCATCTACACGAGCATCAATAGATGCGGAGACGAAACAGGTAGCCACATAACTAACTTGTGGCGGGGAAGGTAATACTAGCAAACAAGAACTGATAGGGGATGATGGTTGTATAGGAGGTACCTGGTGACCAAAGAATGACAATTGATCTATAGTCACAATTCTTCTGTCAAGTGGAAAACAAACCACATGGAAATGTCAAGAAACAAGAGCCCCCTGACATAAACATAGTCATGGCCAAGGAGAAGACTAAAATCCAATGCACCTTGTATGACCATTACATCTATATAGACGGTTTTACCTCCCAATGTAATCGGGAACCTCAAAAGTATCCCTAAAGGTTGACTAGTTCCTCCATTAAAAGCCAACAGATTCTGGGTGACAGGCGCAAGCTGTGGGGAGCCAAAATCTTACCAAATAGTGGAAGGCATGAGGTTAACTAACGCACCCTCATCTAATACAGTGCCAGGTACCACCATATTATAGGCATGCACAATGATCTAGAAAGGCACATAAGATGGGAGGCATAAAGTAGTCAAGTGACTCCAATCGAAGGAAACGACAAAACTACTTGGTGGGGGTATTGTATGATTGCCCCCATGCTCTACAGGAATCAAAGAAGGACTCTCTTGAGCAAACGGGATAGTAGGGTTGTTCTTTGATTCAAGAGAATCTAACTAGATGAGAAGAACATGAGCAGTATGATCATTATTCTCTTAAGGAACAAAGTGAACAACTAGTGGCGACACCAAGCCATCACGCTCTTCGACCAATGGTTGGTCAGGAATAGACATAACACAATTAGGCTTAAGAAGAGCAATGTGGGCAAGAGATCAATCCAAGTCAGTCTCTTTGTCAACCGAGAGAGGGTCAGAAGAAAGCCTTTGATAACCAATAGGAAGTTGGGGTTGAAGAGCTGTAAGGATTTCAAAAACTCTGGAAGCTTTATCCATAAGAGGACAAAAGTGAAGATGATGTGTGCCTTCCCATATAAAATATTCCCTTTATTCTTACCATCTCTGGCCAAGAGTGTAACATCGACATGATCTCCAGAGGCCGATGAGGATGGACGATCTAAAATTTTAGACCATACCTCCAAGACTCTAGGAATGCCAATGCAGTCTCAGAGGAAATGGTCACCCTTGCACAACTTACAAGGAAATTTGACCTTCTGTGGAGGATCAAAAGGTTTTTCTACTGGAGGTGTACTTGGAACAATAGTTGCATGAGTGGCCTCTTGCTTATCTAACTTTTTCTTCTTCGTCTTCCTCTTCTTCTGCTTAGCCTCCTTGTTACTAAATTTAGAACTTTCACCAGGCAAAGTAGAAGGGGAGGGTGAAGAAACAAGGGAAGAAGGTGAAGGATCAACCCTAGAATCCTCTTGTTATGATTCAAATGAAGGATATGGTGGAATAGGATTCATGGTGCTCAGGACCACTAATGTTGAAAACAAACAAACAGGTAAAGTGATGGTTAACCCGGGCAAGGACAACGTTTCCATATATGGATCACCAACATTTCCAAAAGAAGGAAAAGGACCAGGACTCCCATCTGGGGGAAGACCTGGACTGGTGGACTTTAGACAAGTTGCCATTGGAAACAACCTTGAAAGGAATGCCAACTGTAACCAGGAATATTTTGTGGGTAGATAAATTTTACAACATTGAAACAAAATAGGCCTTTTCATATTTTAAGAGTCAAGAAAAGGATGAAAGGTGATTCTATCACTTTTGAAGTTTAATGAGCCTAAAAGGACAAGTGCTTAGATGATACTTTTACTTTTAAAGAGTCGAAAAGGAATGAAAGTGACTACTCTAGAGTACTAGACAAGAGGTTTACCAGAAAAATCACAAAACTGCATATACACCTTAGTGATCAAATGAAAGAGGAATGACCAAGGACTTTCAGTACGATAGTCAACCTTCCCGAATGTTGTGTTTGGTGTGTTATGATTCAAAAGGTGGCAGACTCAGCTTCCTATGGATAATAGGATGATAACCAAGTGGGGTCTCCCAATATAAACTCGACAGTACGAGGAGCACAAATCCATACTAGTACCTATTCAATCACAAAAGGAGGAATCACCCAACCTTAGTGAAAACAATAGCAACTAGGTTTAACAACGTCAGAACACATCTCTAGCCTAGATATCTAGGTATGTGTGCATTACCTTCCAATAAATTTTTAAGTTCATTCAATAGATTTTAACAGTTAATCCTTAATTAAGTCTTGATTTCAAGGCCCTACCGAATTTATTTCAACAATTTCTTGGATGCAAATACAATTAGTAAAAGACCATTCCTTTTGATGAATGACTACCTAAATGAGGGTAAGGAGTTCATTTCCAAGCGAACGAAAGCAATAACAAGAAAATGAAAGAATAATAGTGCATGCAAGAAATTGAATCAATAGGAAACACAATGCATCAATTTCCACTTATCTCACAAATACTATGACGAAAAAATGAAAGATGCAAATTTTGCTTTTCATTTCCTACAATTCCTAGTCATGAAGAATCTACTAATGAAAAATGCTTTCACTTTCACATACTATATGAGTGCAATGTTTTTGATTTTTTGGACTTAATAACAAACAATCAAATGTAATATTGATTGATCAAGAGAAATGTAATATATGTTTCCTTAGCGAATGAAAATCAAATCAACACCTCAAACTAGTTCGATGACCAATCACTACAAACGAATTAGTAAGGATAGACAAGCAGTAAGGAAACAACTTCAAACAAGCCAATAAGATGGTTGTGGATGTAGTTCAAAATCTTGGAAGGACAAGCAACACAAAACAAGTGACTTCTTGATGAAACCTCAAAATACTTATGTCATATAGCCCAAAAACCCAAAACTCAGGCAAACGGAAGCAAGAAGGATATACCTTAGCAAACGAAATCAAAACAAGCTTGATATGATGTAAGAGATAGTAGATGACAAGCTATACTGGCCTATTCAGGAGGCAGGGCTATGAAATTCAACCCTACAAGAATCGTCGCAATGGTTAGACTAGCAACATGAGACGAATGCCAAATTGTCGTAGGAACAACATTAGCAACTATGCGGCATCGTCGCAAGAGCACACCTGGCTTCAGTGACGGTCTGATTTCAAGAATCATCACAGCTATATGACGGGATATCCTTGATGTACAGCTTGGTCAAACAGGATAGCATTGATTTGTCGCAGTTGTTAAGATCTAAACAACGATGATCTTAATTAAGAGGCAAAACAAGGCAAAGGTAGCTAAAAGACACAAGGCTTATCACTCAGGCAGTGAGGTGGACTACAAGATATACTCAAGTGATCCAAAACACTGATGGTTTAGTCCCAAAACAAAGGGACACTATGTAATTTAAGAAAAAACAAATCAAGAGCAAAAACAAGAGACAACACAAAAAGGACTCCCCAGCAGATTCACCAACTTGTGATGTAGGTAAAGTTCTCTTTGTGGACATAGGCAACCCCTCTAACCCTAGAGTGGGTCTAGTCATAGCAAGAAAAATACAACAGCTAATTCCTTAAATAGTCATCATTGAAAGAGCCTACCTTATGCCAGTGTTCGATGCGGTTTTTCTCACGTTGCTCCAGCTATCGTTTTCTTCTCCTTGATGAGTGATTCACTTGAAACAACACAAGAGAATGATGAAACACATAGTAGAGCACAACAATGAACTATGTACTTACAGGGTCAAGGAACCATAAGCTATCCAATATATTTCATACACAATATTGGAAATAACCATTGATTGGACTAATATGAGCAAAATTAAAGCTTACAACCATGCCTTGACATTGCAAGCTTCCTCGAAGGCTCTAGTCAGTATGTCTCCACAAGCATTCACTTTGAAAAGGTTTCTCAGAAAGGCTCTCTCTCACCCAAAAGCACTAATATAAGGCTAAGGCAATCCACAACCAATTGCTAGACCATTAGAAACTTACACTAAAAACTATCAATCTCACACAAAAACTAGCTAATTTGCTCACTACCAAAAACTAGCTGATCATAGTCATGAAGGATGTTTTTATATGAGTAGGAGCCTCCATAAATCAGGAGAGGAAGCTTATCTTCATGGGAGGTTATTCAAAATTTGGAACCACCATCTTAAATGAGGAAAGGCAAACTTCCTTCACCCAACAACCAGTTCCAGAACCACCCAGAAGCATTTTGTTTGAATTAATTCACCATATCTGTGTCGTCATGAGTCAAACACTAAGACTCAAGGATATCATCACGAGGCAACAATTTATTTAGAGCTATCATCACAATAAGGATACTGATAACTTGCGATGATCCCTAAAATCTTACTATCGCAGAGAACAGATGTAGTCTTGTGACGATGTCGTGAGGTTCTAGTTCACTTTGGCCCATCGTCACTGACAAAATATTGATGTCCTGCGATGATCTTGAAACATAGGTTAAAAGGGTGATCTTCAGGATTAACGAGCATATTTGATCTTCTTGAGTGATATGGAAGACGTGGACACATATTTTGATGTATAACACAAAACAGGTGCCATTTAGGGACCGACTCTACCTGGGATCAGGGGATGCAGGGTCAGTGAAAAAATATTGTGTAACAGTTTCCATCAAGGACAACACATGCATCATAATGGCAACAATATCCCCCTTTGGACTTGATAGCAACCACTTTCATTTTTTGTCACTACAACCTATAAACAACATCAAAACAAGCACCAAGCTACTCTCAAAACATCAAGCTACTAGACAAGCACCAATATTTTCAAAACACCAAGCTACTCTTGCCCTTTGACATCAAGGGAAAAGGGTTGGCCAATGTAAAATGAATGGTTCCAAATCTAATCTGCTAAATATGAACATTGATCATGCTCCCCCTAAGCACATGTTAAATTCTCTGATTAAACTCCCCCTTTGTACATGCTGAGATGCATTGTATTATCCATGCTCCCCTTGAGAACATGCAGAGTCTGTAGAAATATTTTTCGAAATGACTCTATAATGACCTTCCTATCATAAATGACTCATACATACATCAATCACACAACCAAGTGGGGATACACCAAATTAATCAACCACTCAACCAAGTAGGATTACATATTTAACGTGATCTCAAAAGTCCATACATGAATGAATATGAAAATTATTACATCGTAGGTCTTTACATGACCTTTACATCAAATGATATACATGACATTTATAAAAAAGACCAAAGATCCAAACAAGACCATGATATTCATCAACAACTATCATACAACATATATTATCTACACCATAAGCATCTGTCAGCAATATCCAGAACAAGAACATGTATATGTCCATTATCAGTTCACAAGATAAGATAGTGTTCCTTTCATATCATCAACTTGTGACAAAATATGCCACATAGAGATATCAACTCATCGTCTTGATCTCATCAAGATCAGACTGCTCCATAGCCTTCCATGAATCAACTAAGCATATGTCATATCTCCAAGCAGTAACGCAAAACTATTCACGTCATATCATACGTATGTGAAAACACCATGACCATAACATCATTATCATAGTAAGAACTCCATGATATTTACATTAGAACCCGAAATATGCCAACCATGTATAATCACTAAGGAGTTTTCTAACATCAACCATGGTAATCAACATATGTGAGTATCAAACCAGTCATCATAAAGTAAGAAGTCATCATCATTATGTGACTAAGTAAGCCATGTCTTTGAATATACATGTCCTCAAATGGCTATGTCTTCATGAAACTTGCAATAACACCATTCTCTTATCCAACCAACAATATTTATCAATATGCAACTTAAGTAATCATCCATGTATTCATCATTATGTGTATCTAACTTCTCATCAATGTGAAAATAAAACTAGGAGCTCAAAGTAAAACTTTCTTGGTACCATCAAGTGCAACAATTCTCAACCAATATACCATGTGAGATCCAAGAACTATAGGAATACTCATCCATAACTGCACCATATGAAATTTATGTATCATTGAAGGCATGATGACAACATCATATAAGAAATGAGTGGCACTTATCATTACCTAATAATGAAGTTGTTTATTCAAACTTTGTTCTTCTTATTGAACTTATCAGGATCATCATGTAAGAAACATAACAATATCCATCATCAAAAGAATCATCCTAATCATCCATAAATCTGATCTGAATAACAACTACGTGGCTCAAGCAATATAAGTGTCATCTGAGATTTCATCATAGACAACCCATCACTGCAGCATAGCAGATTTATCAGTTAGCCACTTCAATCAACATAAGCATCCTCACTGTTGGATACCTATACCAATAGGTTTCATATTTCATGATTGGATATCAAAGGTCCAAATATGCTCTGCTTTGACAAGTGCAAAGATCTCATATTTCCCTAAAAAAGCAATGTCTATATCAGTTTTGATAAAAACTCAATTTTTATGGCTGGTCCAACAATGTAATCTGGATCATGCCATGTTTTCAATTTCCTTGTTGTAGAATAGAGAATGATATCTGTCCAAACTGTTTAATCTTGGCAGATCAATAGCTAGGTAGAGAAGCTTAAGGTTCCCAACTGCTAAATCTGGGACCTTGGAAGGAATAAGGGTTGTATTAGATAGGATATGCAAGCAAAAAAGCCAATGAAAAGAAAAGGCATTCAAAGGGTTTGCAAGTCCAAGTGCACCCTCCAAGAAGGAACAAAAAATGCTAGGAAAACTAGTTGGGTAGGTAGATGGGGTTGCAGAAATGGTGTCTCTTTCAAAATCAAAGTCGCTGAAACATCTACAGAAAGAGCAGCACTCTGGAGCATGAATAACTCCCTTGTTTCTCATTTGTAAATCACTCATTACTAACACCCTTTCCCCAAGTTGCACAAAGCATAGAAATTCAAATGTTTTACATTCTTATGACTTTGATAAGCCACATTTCTTGTGCAAAAATCTTTTCATTTTGAACTACACCTAGTTTCAAGTTATTTTCAAAGAAAACTTGGTTGATCTAGCCCTTACTCATATGTTCCCTCCATGCTAACAACTAACTCTACTACCTAACCCCTTATACCCCTCTATCCCTATTATTATAAACACCATGGTGTATAAACCCCACAACGCATAAATATCCCCTCCCTGGCACTACAGCCATAATATTCTCTCCCTGGGACTTGAATTGACACCTGGTCAAAGTCAAGAACCGATGACTCACCCTTTGCTCCACCTCAGACCAATTTCCCTACCCAAAGTGCCATTTTGCCTTCAAAACCTTAAAAACCTTTGAAAAACCTTTGAAAAACCCAAAGGGGCGGAAAACATTGAAAAATCACTCTTCCCCCGCCTTATCCTAAGGTCGGGGGGTTATTGGCCCTTTATATTTCATAAAACCCATTTTTCACTCATTTCCTATAGTTTCCGCCTTTGCCCATGATTCGCGCCCGAAACTTCATAAAATCCTTTGCATGGCTTATTTTTCTAATGTTGGCGGGTATTAATATTTTTGCCATAAAAACAATTAAAAATTCACCAAAAGGAACAATAGTGCGTGGAGGGTCCCGCCACCACGTCCGCAACAGAAATTGATTGTTTATTGTCCGCCTGCTGGTACATATTGTCCGTGCAGGTTGCCTGCCCGACGACCGTCTGATCGTGCCGGATCCAGATCCATGGCGGAAGTTGATTTCGGGCAATCCCGACGTCTGCACATTAACCAAAGGAGCTGTTTCTGTCCGCGCAGGTTGGGCACACGAGGACCGTCCGATCACCCGCCTCCAGATCGATGGCCCATATGAATATCGGAAGGCCTTACGTGTCTGACAGATACCTTCCGATATCTGTCAGACGCTTACGTCAGGCCAGCATCAGCATAGGGGCACGCGGCATCATATGATTGCATCGGAGCGATGCCTGACAGTCCGTCCGACGTACAGGACCCCTTCCGATATAGCGACACCTGTCCCGTCCACGATTGCGTCCCGCTGCCGTGCACGTCACTACCACATCTGCTCACCTCACCTCTCATATCACGACACCTGTCCGCCACCTCACCGCCCTCGTGGACCTACCGCTGACCACCACGTCACCCGATGACGTCATGATGACGTCACCCAACCCAGGCCCCCCATGATGACGTCATGCTGACGTCATCCATAAAGCGCGCCAAAAAGGCCAAAAAGCCATATTTTCGTCAATTTTCGCCTTTTTTCGTAATTTTCTGAAATTAACTGTTGAAGCTCTCTGCATGCATTTCACGACGCCCACGCCACCAGCCAACCTGCATCCATTTTCAACGCTCCCGGCGCGCAAAACCAGTTAAATTCTGCAGTCCAGACCTCTGTTTGCCAGGTATTTCGGCCTCGTCCTCCTATGAACTAGTTTTTAGTGAATTTTCTGCAAAAACCACTTTGAAAACCATTAAAATCCAAAATTTCACCGGCAAACCAACTGCATTCTGCCCAATTTGACTGCTTAGAACCAAAATTTAGTGGTGGAAACCTCTGGGATCTGCATTTCTCTGCTAAAACCTACCCTCACTCGCGCAATCATGAAGTCCTACATAAATCCCAAAACAGACAAGGGAGGTCTTACTGCTACTGAAAACCCTTCCTAAAAGGCCTAGCATTGTCATCCTGACAATTCGCCATCCCTGTCAATCGTGGTCCCCATCAGAATTCACTGTTTTGAAGCTGCATTCCATATGAAACATGGAGACCCCCGAAATACTCAATGTCACTCCTCTAAATGCTCCTCAGAGAGAGCTGGACTGGCAGGACCTGGCAGATCTGGATTATCAGATCTCAAAAGACTTCAGGCAAGGATGCACCCCTCATCTTCAATTGCTAAATGAGTTCAGGGCCAAACACAGAGAGGGAACAGATATCTTAGGCATCTGGGAGTCTGCCCTGACAACTTTTAAAATGCCCCTGGTCAGGCAATTCCCTGACCTAATTTATCTTTGTGCCAGTCAATATGAGCCATCACAGAGAGCTGTAGTCAATCCTAAGGGTGAGGTTGTATTCTATACCACCCCTCAAGCCATCAGAGATATGGTTCAGTTCAAAACTGACAAGAAAATGGTTCCTTTATCCCTGCTAGACTTAATCAACCAAGGGACCAAAACACTGACAGAGGCAGAAATCCTAAGGTTTAATCAGCTGTTTGTTAGCAAATCAGACACAGTATTGCATCCTCCTATCTTTGATGGATATTTAAATCAACTTGGACTAGACCTAGCCCATATGGTGAGCTCAATTCTAGGATACAAATCAACAGAGTATATAGAGGAAACTGTGCTGGTCATGATGTTAAGGTTTGCCCCTGGGAGGACTCCAATCTGCTACAACTATGCCACATATATCTCAGACAAAATTCATGAGCAGTTCCTGCACTTACCTAGAGAAAGGATGTTTAGATATACCTCATATATCTATCATCTTATCCTATATCACCAATATGAGAAATTCTCCTTTGAAATCAGAAGAAACGATGCAGCAGGAAAACCAAGATCGGTTGTATACTGGAGCTCCATCTTCCATAGAGGCTCACCCTACACATACTGTGAGTTTATAGACTTATTCATCCATCCAGCCATGTCCCTGCTTTTGACAGAGCCTCCTCCAAGACTCACTGATGAAATGAAGAGGATACTGCAACTATCCACTGCTTACAGCATAGGGGACTGGTATTTCTACCAGCATCACACAGTGATCAAAATATATGGTTGTGAGTTAAGACCATTCAGGCTGCCCAGGTTTGTGCCTATGAGGCTCTTTGCCCTAGAGTATTTCAGACAGTTTGCCTATGTAGATCTAGTCCATTTTTCAGGAAGGGGCAAGAAAGCACAGCTTAAAGTTAAAAACCAGCTCGGGCATTTGGTTTTAAACAAAAGAGAAGGGTGGAAGGAGGCAGAGAAAATGTTAGATGGCCTAGGCCTAACGCAAAGCTTCCTATGGAAACCATATGACCCCAATGGATTTATATCCAAGAGAAGATTGAAATACAAACTCTCCAGTTATGAGCATCATAACATGATCCTCATAACAACACATGCAAACCAGCCAAAATG
This sequence comes from Pinus taeda, assembly GCA_000404065.3. Classification (NCBI taxonomy): domain Eukaryota; kingdom Viridiplantae; phylum Streptophyta; class Pinopsida; order Pinales; family Pinaceae; genus Pinus; species Pinus taeda. The sequence continues at coordinate 16,626 of APFE030610386.1, forward strand.
GCAGAAAAACACCTTGATAGAGCCCCTGACCCAAGAAGAACTAAATGACAGGGCTATGAGACATTTATTGAAAATGGCTGACTTGGGGTGTCCTTCTCAGGTGCCTACCCTACCCAGCCCTCAAACAATAGCGCTAGCTTCCTCATCTGCAACACGAGAAGGGGAAGCACAAACTTCAAAACAGGGGCAAGACAAAGGAAAGGGCAAGATAATGGAAGAAGCAGAGGGTCAACAGGAGCAGCAACAAGAGGGCCAACAGGGCCAGCAGGAGCAACAGCAACAAAAGCAGCATGAAACTGATCAACAGGATCAGGAGCAGCAAAAAGGAGAAGGCCAAGCAACCACCCAAGATAAAACAACCAGCATGGCTCCACCTAGACAAGATTCTTCAGTTCTCCAAACCCCTCTAAGAGAGGATATCAACAGGAAGAGGGAGAGGGAAACCCCTCTCACAGAAGGACCAGAAAAAAGGCAAAGGCTAAATCCATTTGGAGAAGAGGAAATGCAAAGCTTTGAGGCCTCTGCCAGCTCATTACAACAAGAGCAAGACAGGACAGCACTTGGGGAGGTCAACTCCCCAGGGCAAGATAAAAGCAGAACTGCAGGCATCAAAGACTTCTTCAAGGATGCTAAGAGGAGGAGTGAGCCACTAAAAATCAAGCTATACAATTATCTCTTAAACATGGCTCCATCAAATCAACAGAGGCTTATGGCTGCCTATGATGTACAAGAAGCTAAATTGACTCTGAGTCATTTTACTCCCACTGAGTAGCGGCCTCAATCGACTGCAGATTACATAAGGACAAATTTAGAAGTCCTTGCAAAAGACATCCACCCTATGGACCAGATTGAGCTACACAAGCAAACGGGTGAGATGGTCTATGCCACCCTGGCAGACAAGACCTTGGTGAATTATAGGCTGCAAAACAGTTTGAACAACACAGCAGCACAGCTTGAGTTGGAGAGGGCATCCTCTCAAGCCAAGGACAATAGAATCAAAGCACTGGAAGACATTATCATAGAATTTGGGCATGATCCCAATGATGTTAAGGCCATTCAGGAGGTCCTTAAACTAAGGGATGCAGATGTAGCTGCAATCAAGAAGAGGATAAAGATCCCACCAACCATACATCCGCAAACAGATGAAGTAGCCCAACAAAGAAGAGATAAGGATATCACTGCACTGCTTATGAACTTGTATAAGGAGCTGGTGGACACCCAACAAAAGCTGCTGGATACAGAGAATACCCTAGAAGCAGCTATACAGAGGGGAGAACAAGGGCAGTCTTCTAAACCACCCACAGAGATAATAAACCTTGAGGAGACTCCTAAAGAGGGCATCCCTCCAAAGCAGGCAGCAGAAACAACTCCAGCAGAAACAACTCCAACAGAAACAACTCCAGCCACAACAGAAGCAGCTACAACAGAGCCAGTCACTGCAGCACCACCAAAAGAGCAGGCCGAGAGCCTGGATATGCAGAAGTTGAGACAAGAACTCCAGGTGCTAGAGGCTCAGATGACAGAGCTCAATAAGGCCAAGGAAAGCTTAGCAAAGATAGAAGAGAAATATGATAAATCTAAGCAAAATGTGGCTGAGAGGGAGAGGGAAGTAAAGGCCCTTAAAAAGACTATTGCAGAGCTGGAAAAGCAGCTCAGTTTTGAGAAAGTAACAGCAGAAATCAAGCAAGTGATATGGACTGCCATTGGACAAGCAATCACTAACCAATGGGAGTACATTGATGCTATATATGAGCAGATAGGACTCATTGACAAGGCAAAGAAAGAACTGTACAGAGCAAGAGATGCTCTAGGAGACATGGCCGACCTTGCCCCCAAGATGATTGAGGTCCTTAACTATAGGACTGGTTCTCAGCTAATAAGAATGGGAATTTCTAATAGAACTGAAACCATCTCCTTAATCAAAAGAACCACAACGATGAAGAACCTAATTCAAACACTGGACAGAAAGATACATGATATGCAAGCAGATATACATAAGTTCCAGAGTAGGTTCACAGCCCTACAGGACAGAGGGCTTCCCAGCCTTGAAGAATCAGGAAAGCTTCTCTCTTATGAGAAATACATCAAAAGAGTAAGCACTTTTTCAGCCATGCAGATTGCTGAGGCTCCTGGGTCATCTACAGCAGGCCCATTAACAGGACAAGCTTTTTTTAATAAATTAGATAATTTATTTTTTATTAAAAATGAAGTGGCACATCTATTTGATCAACCTCCTCATTTCTATAAGTACACAGAAGCTGATGAGACCATAGGGTTAATTTTGAGGCACCAGCTTCCTCCTCCAAACACATGGCAGGACTTGATAAAGTTACTTTTGAACCAAGGCTGACTAGGAAAAACCTTTTTGCAGCAATACAGTCCATATTGCACCTACAGGTGGACAAAGCCATTACAGCAAGCATAAAGACGCTGAGCCAACTCAGCACAGGTACTCGGCATCAACAGCAGCATCAGCAGGTACAGGTGGCAGGGCCAAGAAAGATACAGAAAATCAGAAGTAACAAAGCACTTCAATGCTTCATTTATGAAAAAGCCGCGCAGTTAACTCCGCAGTACTCAAAGGTCAAAAGGTTATTCTAACAGGAGTTAATAGCTTTTAAAGAACATTTACACTTGTAATAACTTCTCATCTACTTTCTCTATACAGGTGTAAGAGATATTTTCCTCTCAGATGACTTCTTTCCTGAGATATTTTTGTATGTAAACTCTATATATTCACCCTCGCGTTTGTTTAGAGGGGTTGGACTCCGGATGTAAGAAACTCTCCTGTTATCTTCTCTGTAACTCTAATATTGTGAACTTTAAGACAGTTTAATACAAAGGCAGTGGGATTTCTTCAAAGATGTTGGTCTATTGATCTCTTGAGGGTGTGTGGCTCAAAGTGGCAGGATTCCAGTGTATTTCATGGTTCAATAAGTCTTCCTCATAGCTCTTTATTTCACCTGTAATCACTGTTATTTCATATGTTTTCCATATCTTTCTGTATGTTGCAAATCTAGGTAGTGAAGAGAAAGAATAGTTTTAGGATTTAGTCAATGGCTACCCTGAACTCAATCTAAACTATCTTGTATGTTTTCTTCCGATACAGTACTTAAAGAGTAATTCTTCGCTGCTACCTTTAATACTATGTCATCACAGTATATTGTTGTTTAGGAATTCAAGCAATTGCTCCTAAACCACAAGCCTCTTTGTAATATTCAGCCTAAGTAAAGAATTCTTAACTGCTCTTTGACGGTTCTCTTCACCTCATTATACCTATCTATAGTTTGTTTTATGAAATACACACAGGCCCTGTAGATTTTCCCCCACCAAACTCAAGATTCCTATAAAAAACAGTCCTAGACCCCATTGCCCAATGGATTAATCTTACCTGTTGACATACTTTAAAGAAACCAGAAGCATCCTCCCAACCAAACATACAAAGCAATCAAAGCTTTCACTCCATAACTAGCCTAAAACCTTCACTGAAAGCAGTGACAAAACCTATTAGAGAGAGCCCTCTCTGACTACAGCTAGGCTAGAAGCTGTAGCCCAAAGATTGGTTAGTGGTTACCCCGGCCGTATTCTCTTGGGAGTCAAAGAGAACAACCTGGGAGTTAACATAAATGGCGACTCCACTAGGGACCTTCAGGATCTAAAGGTCTGAATATCTATCAAAGATTCCACTCACAGTCTAAATATCAGTTAAGACACCTTTAAGCTGCTGCTATACAAACATCTGTAACTTTAAGGGAGAGCTGACTCAGACCTCTTTTCACAGAGTTTTAGAACTCCTGTCCAGTCCCTGCTACACAAAACTTTCATAAAATATTATAGGACTAGCTTAGAAACTGGCTCCCAAGAAGAACCTCCGGTACACAAGGAATAACCCTGATCCCAACCCTCCCACTATCTTCGACAATCCCAATACTATCCCTAAGTTTGTTAGGAACCAGCAACTACAAGATCATCTTGCTGACATCAGTCAACAGCCAGAGCTTCCTAACTCAATCCCCACACCAGTTAAGGTCCTATTCCGTTCCACCCCTAATTCCCCCAGCTCCCCTTCTACATCTCAAAGTTCCCCACAGATCCCTTCTTCTCCCACACAAGTCCTTCCATCCCACACTGTTATACACTCTATACCTGTTATCCCTGCGATACCTTTGGTTCCTTTTGTCCCAGTTATCCAGGTTAAACCCCAGAATCCAGCAAATATGGCCCGATATGCACCTTTGCAACTACCTGCCAATCCAGTGGCCTTACCTCAAGATTATCAGGCCAAAATATCATACTTTGACTCCACTGGTCCTTATTCTGCCATCCAGCATGCTAAGAGAATGCAAGATCATTTTGAAAATTATGAAATAGATGATGAAACTGTAAGGATGAGAATATTTGTCCAAAGCCTAACAGGGGATGTGAGAACATGGTTTAGGTCTCTGCCTGCAAACAACATAACTACCCCTGATGAACTCTACCAATCCTTCAAAAACAGATGGGAGAAAAAGAAGGACCCCTTACACATACTTGGTGAGTATGATATGATTAGAAGAGGTCCCCAAGAGACAGTTTTAGAATACTGTGCTAGGTTCAATAATGTCTATAACGCTATACCTCAAAATCTAAGACCTCCCACGGATTTAGCCCTATACAAATTCCCAGATGGATTTGACCCAGACATGGCCTACCAGTTAAAAGAAAGAGCCCCTCAAACCCTCGAAGAAGCTCAGAGAGTTGCTGTAACGGTTGAAGCAAACCTGATTGCCAAGAGGAATAGGGCCAAAACAGAAAAGAGAGTTGTCTTCAAAGAAGAGCCCTCTGCCTTGGACCAGAAATTAGATGCAATAATTTCTGGTATGAAGAGGTTAGGTGATAGGGTAGAATCTGTGGAAAGAAAATCTTCATGGGAAGCACCATCAAACAATCCTAACAGGGCTCCAAACTTTAGGAGGAACCAAAACCCTGGTGGCAGCAAAGCCAACATTGATCCTGAAATAAGACCACCATTTCAAGAAAATTATGCTGAAACGTCCACATCTGAAGAACAAGCAGAAGATACTCATATCCACCTAATGGGGCTTGACAATAAGCACCAAGTCTTCTTAAGTCAAGAGGATCAGGAGGAGGAAGATAGTCAACAGTTTCAGACCAGTTCAGGGGAATCATTTGATTTCAAACAAGGCTATGACACTGCTGTCTATGAGGTTCATAAACAGTACAAATTGAGAAGTAGGACTGTAAATGTAACACAACCTGAGAAACCAAAGATAAATTACAGCCCAAAAGTGCCATAGTTCTGGAACCAAAGAGCACAACTGATTTACCCACAAAGGAAATAACCATTGAAGACATCACTGAACAAACACCAAATCCACAATCTGCATCATTTGAAAAGTCTGAATCAAGCAAAGAGGCTCAAGAGGTGATCAACAAGAACAAACCTCAAAATCAGGAACAAACCTCAGCAGATAAAGAAAGTAGGCTCACCTATACTACTAAAACACAAACAGAAAAACCCTTTGACTTGGAAACTGAAATTGGAAAACTGAAAATAACCATACCTCTGGCAGAATTAGCCAAAAATGAGATCTATAAACAGCAGATTCAAAGATCTCTACAACTCACCCATAACAAAAGCAAAGATAATGTAGACAACGTCAATGTATTGGATGACACCCCTGAATTGCTTTTTGGCCCGGAAGTTGATGGAAAAGTAGCAAGCTCAGGAATCCTACCCTTCTATGTCAGCCTGCATGTACATGACAAAATATTACACAATGCAATTTTTGACTCAGGTGCATCTCATAATCTAATGCCCAAATCTGTAATCGAAAGATTGAATTTGGATATCACTAGACCATACGAGGACCTCTTTTCATTTGATTCCAGCCAAGTCAAGTGTCTAGGCCTGATAAAAGACCTATGTGTATCTTTAGTCCAATATCCAAACAAAACCATCCTAATGGATGTAGTTGTTGCGGACATTCCACCCAAATATGGGATGTTGCTGTCAAGATCATGGGGAGCCAAGCTTCAAGGATCTCTTCAACTAGACATGTCATATGCTACTATTACAGTCTTTGGTCAACCCAAGAGGTTGTATAGAGAGTCACTAATGAAATACATGGTCAGTAGTACAGAGAAGCCTCAAAACTTTCCCATTTATGCTGTCCACTCTGACATAGACTCATACATTCTTTTCAACGACAGTAAAAACAACAACACTAAGGAAAAGGCTCGTATAATCCAAACAAATCAAATCGCCGAACAAGAAGAGCCTAATATCCAAGCACAAACTGAATCAAACAATGCCAATATTCAGGACCACAAAACCAGCAACTGTGAAACCACAACATTTGAACAAGATAATGAAAAAGGGGCCCCTCTAGAAAACAAAACAATTACACCAAGGGAAAAGGATCTTATTCAACTCAAACCACAAGATCAGCCTATACTTCAACTTGCAAATTCATGCCTCACAGACCTTATCCAAAACCCCCTAGGTAAGGAGTCTCTATGGTTCCTAGAATTTGATGGATTAGTTAACAAACTAGGGGCAGGAGCAGGAATATGGGTGCACAATAAAAAGAGTAGCTATGCAGAAGGTAGAGCCTACAGACTGAACTTCAGATGCATGAACAATATGGCTGAATATGAGGCCCTTTTACTAGGCCTTAAATTGGTACAATCCCTGCAAATCACTAGAATATCAATCTTAGGGGATTCTGACTTGGTTATCCAACAAGTCAAGGGCAATTTTGTTACCAAAGATAATAGACTTAGATCATACAGAGCTGTGGCTTCTGAGTTACTTAAGTCTTTTTCTGATTTCCAGATCACCAAAGTTGCTAGGTCACAAAACCTGCATGCTCATAGCTTAGCCATGTTTGCAAGTACTTGCAAGCTGCCTTTTGATCCCCATCACCATTTCACAGCTGAGGTAAAGCACAGACCCTCAATCCCAAATAACATAAGAGATTGGCAAGTATTTGACAGTGACACACAAATCAAAAACTTTCTGAATTTACAGGAAGAATTTTCAGGCCTCAATATAGATACCGAGCCAGCAAGTCAATCACAAATACTTCAGCCAGCAAGTCAATCACAAATACTTAATTTAAATAACAGCCAAGTATTGTCTCCCAAAACAGCCTCCCAAATGCTAAATCCTACAATCTTCAATCAAAATAACATTCAAGAGATCCAACACATTGAGCATGAAGAGACACCAGAGGATGAAACTGAAATGATACAGCTAAAGAACAATCTTCTGCCCATAGGTTTGGCTCCATTGGAAGACATGTTTGATTCTAATGATGTCCCCAACAAACCAAAAATTGAACCCCTAAATACTACTATTGAAGAACACAACATAGGAACACTTCAACGGCCCAAAATCATAAAACTTTCTGCTGCATTACCTCCTGACCAAAAGCCCAAATACATTGACCTGTTTAAAGAATTTCAGGATGTGTTTGCATGGAGTTATGAGGACCTCAAGTC
>APFE030610386.1:37130-84199 GCA_000404065.3 Pinus taeda
TAAGGCAGGAAATTCAAGTGCTGGAAGCTCAAATGACAGAGCTAAACAAGGCCAAGGAAAGCTTAGTAAAAATAGAGGAAAAATATGATAAATCTAAGCAGAACGTGGCTGAGAGAGAGAAGGAAGTAAAAGCACTGAAAAAGACTATTGCAGAGCTGGAAAAGCAGCTCAGTTTTGACAAAGTAACAGCAGAAATCAAGCAAGTGATATGGACTGCCATTGGACAAGCAATCACTAACCAGTGGGAGTACATTGTTGCCATATATGAGCAGATAGTACTCATTGGCAAGGCAAAGAAAGAACTATACAGAGCAAGAAACGACCTAGGCAATATGGCAGACCTTGCCCCAAAGATGATAGAAGTCTTGAATTATAGGAATAGTTCTCAGCTGATCAAATGGGAATTGCTAACAGAACTGAAACTATTTCCATAATCAAGAGGACCACAACAATGAAGAACCTAATTCAAACACTGGACAGAAGGGTACATGATATGCAAGCAGATATAACTAAGTTCCAGAATAGGTTCACAGCCCTGCAGGAGAAAGGGCTTCCCAGTTTAGAAGAATCAGGAAAGCTTCTCTCTTATGAGAAGTACATCAAAAGAGTAAGCACTTTTTCAGCCATGCAGATTGCTGAGGCTTCAGGATCATCTACAGCAGGACCATTGACAGGACAAGTTCTTTTTAATAAATTAGATAATTTGTTTTTTATTAAGAATGAGGTAGCACATTTATTTGATAAACCTCCCGATTTCTATAAGTACACTGAAGCTGATGAGACCGTAGGGTCAATTTTGAAGCACCAGCTTCCTCATCCAGATACATGGCAGGACTTGGTAAAGCTACTTTTGAACCAAGGCTGAAGAAGGAAAAAACTTTTTGCAGCAATACAGTCCATATTGCACCTACAGGTGGACAAAGCCACGACAGCAAGCATAAAGACACTGAGCCAACTCAGCACAGGTACTCAGCATCAGCAGCAACATCAGCAGGTACAGGTGGCAGGGCCAAGAAAGATACAGAAAATCGGAAGTAACAAAGCACTTCAATGCTTCATTTATGAAAAGCCGCACAGTTAAACTCCGCAGTACTCAAAGGTCAAAAGTTTATCTTGTCAGGAGTTAATAGCTTTAAAGAAACATTTACACTTATAATAACTTCTCATCTACTTTCTCTGTACAAGTGTAAGAGATATTTTCCTCTCAGATGACTCCATTCCTGAGATATTTTTTGTATGTAAACTCTATATATTGACCCTCACGTTTGTTTAGGAAGGTTGGACTCCGGATGTAAGAAATTCTCCTGATATCTTCTCTGTATCTCTGATATTGCAAGCCTTCAGACAGTTTAATACAAAGGCAGTGGGATTTCTACAAAGATGTTGGTCTATTGATCTCTTGGCGGTGTGTAGCTCAAAGTGGCAAGATTCTTGTGCATTCCATGTTTCAAATAAGTTTTTCTCATGACTCTTTATCTCATCTGTGTTTCCTGTAATCCCATATGTATTTCATGTTTTCTATTCGTTTGATCTCTAGATAGTAAAGAAAAAGGATAGTCTCAGGACTTAGTCATTGACTACCCTGAGCTCAATCTGAGCTATCTCATATGTTCTCTTCTGATAAGTTGTTTTATAGAGTAATTCTTAACTGCTACCTTTAAATAACCATATCATCACTGTGTATTTTTGTTATAGGAATTCAAGTCATTGCTCCTAGGATAACAAGCCTCGTTCACGAATATACAGCTTAAGTAAGGAAATCTTAATTGCTCATTACTAGTTGTATTCACCTCATGCCCACTATTTATAGTTTGTTTCATGAAATGCACACAGGCCCTGTAGCTTTCCTCCTCACCGAAATCAAGATTTCAAGAGAAAACAGTCCCAGACCCCATTGCCCAATGGATTAATCTTACCTGCTGATATACTTTAAAGGAATCAGAAGCATCCTCCCAACCAAACACTCAAAAACAACCAAAAAACTCACCTCATAACTAGCCTAAGACCCTCACTGAAAGTAGTGACAGACCTAATAGAGAGAGCCCTCTCTGACTGCAGCCGGGCTAGAAGCTGTAGCCCAAAGATTGGTTAGTGGTTACCCCGGCCGTATTCTCTTAGGAGTCAAAGAGAACAACCTGGGTGATAACACTCACCATTGATAAGAATCATTATGTATTAAGGACTTATAAACATAATGCCAACAATGCATTATTAGAAGCATAACATATTATCCCCCTAAACCTATGCCAACTATTCACTGTCAGGTCTGATCATTGCAAATATTAGTAAGGATCATCATTGACTAGTTATACATCAAGTCATCAACAACTTATGAGAATCAAAATAACTTCCAAATAACATCCACAAACTGTAGTCATAAATCATCAAATCAAAAAATAAAATTGATAATTGTTTCAACCATATCAGACCCTTTTTCTGAGTATGTCCCACTACTCCTTTGTCAAACCAACATATACACTACCATGTAGTTTCAAACTAGCATATGTATGCTACTTTTCTTCATAATATTTGTCTATGAGAATTAGAACACAGAAGTTCCATACTTTAAACTCCTCCTGAGTATTTTTTGAATGTACTTGGTCCTAGAACTTTTATTGAAGAATCAGTTCCAAGGATATCATTATCATGATGGTTCTTTATTAGAGGCTCCATTTTTCTCCTGTCTCCAGTCATGTGATGATCACATCCACTATCATCTTCATATTTGAATGAGAAGAGAGAAAGATCACACCTTATCTGATATTCATTTTCTTGATTCTTGGTGGATTCATCTTTTTCACTTTTTCTGATATAAATCTTCTTATTTGATTTCTTACCATATTTTCTACGATGATGCATAGAATTGTCCCTACTTTTTTTTTCTATATGCCCAAACTTGTTACAAGCATAACATCTTATATGTTTCATATTCCTTCTAAAGAAATAAATGGAATTGTGACCAAACATATTGCAAGAAAAACAATATCCCTTAAAGTACCTGGAAGTTGATGATCTTTGTGTGATGCTTATTAGCTTCAACCATTCCCTTTCTAAAACTCGCTGCAACATGTCCAAAATTATGATATATAAAACATTCAACATTATTCATCAGAGGAAATAATCAATTAACACTTCCATAGTTAGGAGTAAATTATTTTCATTGAATGCTTTCCTTCCTTGGTTGTTGATGGGGTTGATCTCTTATATCCTTGTTCAGAATTTCAGATTTTAAAATAGAATTCCATGCTTCAGTTTGTGAGCTAGATTCACCCTTAACCGTTTCATGAAAACCAAGACCAGATTTGATGGAAGGAGACCTTTGACTACTAGGAATATTATCCAAAATCTTAGTACTATCTTGAAATCGTAAAATTTTATCCTTTTCTTCTTATTTACATTTTAGGATATTTACCTCAACTTGATATTGCTCTTCCTTTTCAAGATACTACTTCTTCATGATTTCTTTAAATTTTCTTCCTTCTTCCACTTGTTTCTTTAATTTGAGAACCTAATTTTCTTGTTATTCAAATGCTTGAAGTAGTTCTTCATTCTCCTTATTTGAATTTTCAAGATCTTCCTTTAGAGAGATGACTACAACTTCAAGACCTTCACAGTAACTAGTTCTTTATATAAGTTCCTTCGTTGTTGTATCCTTTTCATTCACTTCATTTCTCAATGATGCCACTTCATCTTGCAGCCTTTGACTTTGATCTTCTTGTTCTTGTACTGCTTTCTTATTTTGTTTCGTTTCTCCAACTGAATTTTTAACCTGGTAATCTCTTCTTTGTAAGTACACTCCCTTTTGCTAAATAGACCTTATTGATCTCTAATTGTGTATGTGAGCCTTTTAACTTCTCCTGCTATATTTATTTCACTTTCACCCATAAGAGAAAATTTAGTTGTTTCACTATCACTTTCGTTATCATCAATATTGCATGACCAGAGAAATGTATCACCAAAAGACCAAAAATTTGTACCTAATAATTATTTTCCTTGTTCAACTTCAATCTAAAGTGGTTATGAATCTTAATACTTATCTCCACCTAATAGTCAATTGTCTCTCACACTATTACTATTGCTTTGAGATGTCTTGTTCTTCTTAGGTGCTTTCTTCTTTTTCCTCTTTCCCATTGTTACAATGGATCTCCTTCAAGCGATCAATCCTCTGCCCAAGGACCTCCTCTGATACAAATTGTTGGGAAAAATATTGAGAGTGGGGCGAGGGTCAATCAATATTTTCAAATCAATAACATTTTTACATTTCATATTCAGATTTATATATGCAACTTAATTGAATTGAACCTACGTGTGCACGTGACTATTCTTAAGCCACTTATTGTATATCCATAGAACTTATAATTCAATTCATCCATCATATGTTTATCTTCAACTAGTGCATTAGTACTTTATTAACGATTAGATAAACATTAACCATGTGCTGCAATAAATAAACCAACACACATAAGAAACACACATGAACGCCAAGATTTAAGGTGGAAACCTAATGAGGCAGAAAAACCAATTGTTGTTGTTGTCTTTGTTTTCTGTTTGATATAAATAATAAGTTGTTCACAATCTTATACTAGTGCAGACTCATACTAGTAGGCAACCACCTACCTGTAGAAGGCTACAACCCTCTCTCGTTCTATAGCTTGTACTAGAAGGGACATCCAACCCCATGATCTAATCACCAGCTACTACTGGCAAGAAGCTTTCACTTCCTCATTGATGGCTCCAACCCTCAATATCCACCAGGGACCACATTTCATAAATTTCCAGACTGAATACTCTTGGTACACAACAATATAATATGTAGGCTACATTTCATCAAATTTTGTTATTGGAACCATCAATAACATTTATCACCACTGCAATACAATGATCAAATACAAATGTATCTATCAACAATCAGATCATTATCACCACAACACAACGCTAAACCCTAAACACTGCATCAACAACTAGAACCAACTGGAATGTCAAAAATAATATGCCAAAATGTATATGCTAATTTACTCAAGCCAAAATGAATGTATACGCTACTTCCTTTGACCCAACCTACATATACCTCTAAAGATACAGAATCATAAGACCTTTGAACCGAAAACTGCATCAACCAGTGACATTTTGAAGATCTATTGTCAAGTTCCAGAGTTCTAAACAAATAGTAACAAAGATCACCCATCTTACTCAACTGATCAATCAACCTGAATCACAATCACTTTTACTTTTAGATTTAATGAAGACATCATTGACAAACAAGAGTAAACCAACACTGATCAGGTAGATGAGTCATCTCTAAACAGCAAGATTTTTTTCTGCATATGCTACTTGGAAGTTCCAAACCAGCGTGTATACGTGCCTTCACCAAGGTGAACCAGCATATACATATGCAAATCATAACTTATAACTTCATAGCTATTCCAGACTTCAGACACACCCAAATCATAAGATACAAAGGATGAAACATGCGTTAGGAATCACATCTAGCCCATCCATTATCAGATCTTACAATGATAAATCATTTCAGGTCTCGTGATCCTGATCCAACGTTGTAGCTAAAGCTACACAAGATATTTCAGATCATATCATAACCATAACCCTTACAACATAAAATATACTTAAGATAGAAGTATTCATGAAAAACCATTTCACTTGCACACTCGGCCCTTTGATCCTCTGCTCTTTATATGGTTTTAGCCTTTCTCAATACCTCAGACCAAAACAACACATAGAACCTGTGGTATTCATGGATAGGATCAAGTAACTATTATTCCACTCAATATTATGGTCTAATACCATGTTATGGACCCTTGGCATTGATTAGTCTTAATTTTCCATCCAATACGCTCTTTTCCTTCTGAGAAAGTGCATTCATATGTATACGTGCCTTTTGTTCTGTGAACTCGCTTGTATAAGGCTATTGGACTAGGTGAACCAGAGTATATACCTTAAAACACTATTTTTCTTCAATTTCTTGATGTTGATCTGTACTCCTTTGTCCCATCATCATGTTCTTCTATACCATTACCTATTACCTCTTAATTGACCTATTACAATGTGAGTTGTCCTTTATCAAATCTGAACTGACTTGTATTTTGTCACATCTGTAAACAAAATTGTCTTGCATTTTGTCACATCCTATTTGTACCTTTATCAAGTAGTCCTTTCATCAAATAGGTTGTCTATCAAGGACAACACTAACACAAGCTTCTCGTATCAAACATTTAACCATTATTCTATTCATCATTCTATCACCTCTGATATCTCTATGTTTCATCATTCTATCACCTTCGATATCTGTGCATTCCATCATTCTATCACCTCTGATATATGTCTTGTATATTCATGTAATTACCATATACAAGTGAGTTTCCATGAAGGAAAACACATGCATAATAATGCCAATAGACGCCTTGGAGGTGATATTCATGAATACACTCCTATTAATGAAATTCAATTTCATCGAGTTGTCTTAGAGGTAGAGGTTGTTAAAAGGTTCCTCAGAAGTCTTAATAGCTCTCTTAAACCACTTCACCTACCTGAATAATCATGTATGGAGAAAAAAGTCTCGCTTATAGTGGTTCCCAAGGTTCCACATCCTCAGGGTAATATTCAACACGTTCTAGTTTAATTATGACTCCATCAATATTTGTTGGATCCATCTACTCTTCTTTCAACCACATCCCTCAATCCGTAACCCTAACAAATTCATCACGAAATTTAGGCTTTTTAAGTTTGAAGAGGATGTTAATACCACCCCCTAGAATATTAAATCTCCTTTAATCCTTGCCCCTGTGAATGAAACTCTTCCTAAATTTAAAGATTGTTTACATAAATTTTACACAGATGGTACAATTACCGGTAATGATGACGTAATTGTTTTCTTCTATGCTTTCCACAATATAGGGGAAAACATGAATGATACATGTATGTGGTTATTTCTCAATTCCTTAGGTGGTAAAGTTGCTACTAATTTCTTGTAGTTTCCTTAAAAATATTTTAGCACCTGAGATGAACTCTATCATTAGTTGTAGTCAACTTATGGGGAACCAAAATATACTATTGACTTTTTACACAATGATAATAATATTTATTTCCCCAAAGGGTAAAAAATTAATAATTTCAGCCTACATTTTACCAAGCTCTACAATTAGATTCTCAAGATCATTTGACCCCACAATCAAGCTTCCATGATGCATTATTGAAACACATTACCCTCTATCTATTTTCATCAGTTTGAAGAGAAGAGTGCCACTAGATTGGAATCCACTTTGCAAATTTGTCTAGAATGTGAAGATCAACATAGGAGAATGGGTGTTCCTCCTAAAAGTCAAACTATTCAAACTGATATGGCCTCGATCTTGCAACTTACACAAGACATGAGAATAGGCTAATTTTATGTGAACATGGATTAAACTCATAACCTCATAACATCACTCCTACACATGCTCACATAGGCCAACAAGGCTATCAAACCTGTGCCCTTCTCTCATGACGATGGCACATATTTTGTGAATATTATCATGATGGTAAAACTTTTCACATATGTTAAGGTTCTAGGAAAATGACCTTCAACAATAAACCTGACCCTAAAGTAGATAACCTTGGTTGGGATGTTGAATATGAAGTTATAGCTATTGGAATAAGAAATACATATAAAGTTTGAATGACTAAAATAACAATCTACCAAAAAATGCTCTAACAAAATACCCTCATATACAGCTCACAACCCTCATC
The DNA here is from genome assembly GCA_000404065.3 of Pinus taeda. NCBI lineage: Eukaryota > Viridiplantae > Streptophyta > Pinopsida > Pinales > Pinaceae > Pinus > Pinus taeda. The sequence continues at coordinate 44,871 of APFE030610386.1, forward strand.
CGTAAGTAGCTCTAGTTCAAACCAACATGTGCATTACTCCTCCTCCTCTTCTTCCACTTCATTTCCTAGTTTTAATATTCTCACTCATATGGCCAGTATCAAAATTGATGCTTCATGACTTGACATGTCCACAATTCCCAAGTAGAAAAAACAGTTAAAACAAATCCTCAAAGGTAAAATCCCATCACTAATCAATAATCTATAGGTTCAATTAGAAGGACCTAGTCAAGAGGATATTTTCACTTATAACAACCCTAATTATCCTTTCAAGATCCCCCCTTTCTAAGTATCCATGAATTTTTATGACAAAATCACTCATTGTTGTCTCATAGATGGACAGTCTCATCCAAATGTGATGCCTAAAATCATTATGGAATAAATGGGATTATAATTCACTAATGATACTCCTAGTAAATTACAAGCTTCAACAATTCTCTATAAGAATTGATAGGTACTATTAAGGATGTTACTTTAGTCATTTGTGCCCATCATGAAATTAGAACAACTTGTAACATACAAGTAGTCAACATGCTAGTCCCAAACTACTCAGAGATTCGTATGTCCAAACTGGTGGATATCTATCACTTGATGAGATACATATGACCATTCCAAAAAATGCTACAAATGTAATTTTATTGTGAGAAATATGTATCTCTCCTTATATTGAAGGATTACCTCAACCCTATGTCAATTATATTGAACAAGGCATGGGTGCATATTCTCCTTTTATGGAGGATAATATTCCCCCACCATTCGAGCCTCAGTTTCATGACCACCTTTGGTATCTAAATTTTGATAGTGCCTTTTCTTACGAAGGAAATGGTGCAGGTATCCTTCTATGCTTGCCTCAAGGAAAACTATATCAATATTCCTATAGACTTGAGTTCGATTACATTTATAATGTAGCTAAATTTGAAGCCCTCCTCCTTGGGATTGAGCAAGATCTTGCTTCAGGTCGCAATGTCTTAACTTCCTACGATGACTCTGAACTTGTCATTAATGATGTGAAGAAAATTTAATCTTCTAATCTAGGAAATGATTAATCTCTTAAACTTTCAACATTAAACATGTCCGAAGGGAATTGAATGCTTTAGCTGATCGAATTGCTTCCATGTTTCCAGTATTTCATGACAAACTATCCCTGATAATGCTAATTACATTTTGCAATATCTATATAGGCATCATCTTCCAAATAACGAAGAATATTGGAAAGTCCTCCAATATGACAATAACATATGTGACCTCCTTCAAAATCAACCAGAAGATGATAATCAAATATTTCTTTAAAAGGAAATATGTTTCCTGCAGGCCTCTATCCTTTAGAAAATTCATTCTCCCCTAGTGATGTCCCCACATAAAAAAACAATCATACGTACGAATCAAAAGGAAATATTGGTGAAACCAACCTAATTAAAATTGGTACTCATGATGATCCTAAAGTATTACAAATTGGTTCCTAATGTTCTGATCAAGAAAAGGAAAAGTTTTTCTACCTCTTTATTGAATTCTCAAATGTCTTCACCTCGTCATATAAGGATCTTCGTGGTATTAAACAACATGATATTCCACTAAAAATAGATTTGAAACCTGTTCAACAAAGACAAAGACAAGTTAATCTTTCTCTTGAAGAAACCATTCATAAAGAGATAAAGAAACCTCTTAACGCACATATAATATTTCATGTGAAGTATTCATAGTGGATAGCCAAGTTGGTCACAACTAGTAAACAAATAAGGATATTCATCTTTGCATTTATTTTAGATACTTAAACAAAGATAGTGTGAAAGACAATTTTCCCCTACCAAATATGGATCAAATTCTGCAGTAGGTTGCAAGATCTCAAATTATGTCACTCTTAGATGAATTCTCTAGTTACAACCATATTCCCCTAAAAAAGGTTAATAAATTAAAACCACCTTTACCATACATTGGGGTACCTTTGCATATAAACATATTGTCGGAATAAGGAATTTCTGAGAGGGGGGTGTGGGGGCGGGGGGGGGGCGGGGTGTTTAATCAGTAAAAATGAGGTTTTTAAAATTTTCAGCATACGTTTTTAATTATTTCCTCTACTTCTAGTTACTTATGAGAGCATTCATACACAATACAAATGAGAAACAAGGCAAGGCATTCACATGTACATAAAATCTATCACAAGAACATCATACACATATTGTCACAAGTATTTTTACATGGAAACCGACAAGGAGAAAACAACCAATTTGTTTGTTGTTATGATGTGAATGAAGCAACTAATTAATTACATAAATTTGTTTCTGAGCACCCACTCATAGGAGGCACTGACCCCCTTAAGTTAGAAATTCACTACTTTGCAAGAGGCACCAACCTCTTATGAATGCAGACCACTACTTTCTCTAATCACTATTCTACCAATCATACAATTTTCAAACTGAAAACAAGGGAAAATACATATACACAGAAATATAAATCCAATTCATTAGAGTACAAGCATTTTAGCTTTAACATTACATATATCTTTTGAATTGTGCTCCCTGATACTACTAGATATATAATCACAACCCTTTGCAGCACTATGTCCTAGTTGAACACTAAATGGCCCATTCACTCTACTTTCACATACGCAACTCTTCTCTCTTCATCTCCCTCTACAATTCTCAATTCCCTATTTTTCTCTACAACAATCATAGGCTTTGTTCCCATGTAACATAGTGAATGACAGAATCCTTGACAATCATCAACCTTCCATTGATGCATCATGAGTGTGTACCCTATGAATGGCTCTCCATACTACTACAACAGTTGGCTTCTTGCTACTGTGATCATATTAAAAGTGGAGCATGGGCTTCTAAGGATATTCTCCTCCTTAGCTACTCAAAAACTTTAGCTACAACAAAACCAATTATGAGAATGGGAATATGTGTGATTCTTCGTGTTGAGAATTAAATCTAAGTCACCCTGTATGTCTAAGGAGCTTCTTCCATGCTTATTAATTGCTCACAGAGCTTGATATGTACTCTATCATGGATTCTATGAACTGTAATCATATCTCATGTTCCTGAGGCTTTGTTGTTCATTTAATTCAATGAAGTGTGCATGAGATAGTAGAGGTGGCATACTTCAACTCAATACAGGCCCAAGAGTCTTCTCTATGAATTCTGGTCCTCGTTGCCTTGACTCAACGATATTGATCATTTCTATTTACTCTAATGACCAAACTTTTTGCACACATTTACTCTTAGAATTTGGCTGATTCATCCTTCATATACCTCAGTGTTGCAATCCTAGAGCCCTACATCTGGTAAATATTATTAATAGTGATTATTAAGATCTTATGTGATTGTGTTATGCAACCAACTCACAAAATAGAAGAAGAATTTGATCAACGACTTCAAAATTAGCCTCTTCAAGGGTTAAACCTCCTTTACATTACACAAATGATTAATTCCTGGATGATACAAATGACAATACTTCCTTTCTATGTATAGGACTCTAAGGGGTCACAATATAATCAGAGCCTATATAACAATAATATTATAAGGGCACAATAATAACAATATTGGGCTTCTATGGGGCACAATAATATTAATATGGGGACTACATTGCCACAACAATACAATAAGGGGGTTGCACCAATAAGAATAAGGGGCTACACTAGTAGTATAGGAACCTAACATACCCCTCTCCTACAAAAAAATTGTTTTCCTCAACACTTGAGTAGTTTTGGATGCTTGTATATAAAATTCTCATCCTCCCATGTGGAATATTCAGCATGTAGATTCTTCTACTTGATGAGATACTGTCAAATTGATTGATTTCGTAGCTAGCGAGTTCTTGATTCCATGACTACTTCAGGTTCCAATATTATTTTTCCTTCCTCTTAAAGTTCCGGAAATATTGTTTTAACTGGGAACTTGTCACCTATAACCTTATTTAAGCATGAAACAAGAAAACTAGGTGCACTCGGGAAGGTGCAAGAAGCTCCAATTTGTATCCCATACTACCAATATTTTGCAACACATTGTAAGGACCATAGTACTCTAGTGATAATTTATTATCCTTCTTATCTTGTTTGAGGGACATTTGTTTATACAATTGTAGATGTAAAAATACCTAGTCGTCTACATCAAAAATACTTTCATTGCAATATTGATCTTCATGTTGTTTCATTCGATTTTGTGCCAAAGTGAGGTTATCCTTTACAAGTTGGAGAAATTGTTGTTGATGCTCAATGTGAACTTCCACTACTTGAACCTTATAATTTTATCTTAAAGATGATTTGATGGATGGTGGATGATATCCATAAAGTTCCAATGAATTACATGACATGGTCAAATTAATTTCTTCTTTCTCTGGGTTGGTTGTTGGTGTATATCCTCTTCTTTTGGATTTTCTTCCTCCTCTTCACAATCTATGTAAAATAATTTCTTCTCAACACACTTAAGACATTTAGTGTATTTTCTATCAAAAATCTAACAAATCCTTTTTTATCTTTTCTCACCCAAATATTTTGGTTTCAATCTTGTTGGTTTTGGAAAGCTAGGATAAAAAACACTTATGTATTTATAGTTCTGAGTGGTAGACTTCCTCGTTCCCATAATTTCTCTTTCCACTTTTTTGGCTACCCTCAATACCTTCTCCAGTAAGTTACAATCCCAAAGGAAAAACTCATGATGGGTTTTAGCCTTTAAATTCCCTATGAAGACGTCAATCATATGCTCCTATGGAATATGAGTTACCCTAATATTTAGGTTTTGGAAGTCTTCAATGTGCTTCGCCATTGAACCCTTTTGTTTGTGATTTATCAATTCGATAAAGAAGTTGTTTCTCTTTGTACCTTCCTAATGTGCTATCATTTCCTCCCTAAAAATTGACCATGTGATGAATGTTTTATGAGAAAAGATCTATTTATACCATACAAACTGATTGGGTCTAAATATAATGATGTAATACGTACCTATTGTGACGGTTACACATTATGTAGATCAAAATATTGCTCCACCTATAGTATCCAAGTTACCAGATCCTTATGATCATAATTCCTCATATCTATCTTTGGAATGTGGTGGTTCTTAAATCCCACGTTAGAGTCTCTAACATAATAATTTATAATCCTTTTGTCCTCATTGTGATTTTCATGGATCGCCTTGTCACCACTAGGATGCCTTTCTTCTAGAAGCTTTGTTGAACCTTCTTTCAACCCCTATATCTTGAAATTCATCATTACTTTAATGTCCACTTTTAAACCATCATTGAAAAATCCCATGTCCCTTTCTATACCATCTGTCTTAACATTGATCATGGCTTCCAGTTCAATTTTTATTACTTTTTGTGAGAGGGAAATTTGTTGCACTTGGTCTCGCAATTTTGATATATCATGTTGCATTTATTCCTATTCTTTATGTGTCATAGTAAAGATTGTGGGTTTCTTACTATGTTTTTCCATTTTCTTTCTTTGGGGCATCAATTAATGATAATTATGCTTCACTATTCCCTTTTAATCACTTCAAACTATTTTTTGAAACAAAACTTATGCAAATTTTAAAAACTACACACCCTTTTTTTGCTTTGTAGGAGCTCGATATTGAATCTATTGTATCTCTGCATTTTCTGATCTTAAAGGTATGAAATTTCATGATATGGTAGATATCTGATTCCTCTTTCTAACCCCACAAATGTAATTGATATTGGATTCTCCAAGAAAGTGTTATGTCCAATCTCCATGATGAGTAGAATAGTTCAGGAGATTGAAGTTGTACATAGCTCCATGTGTGACAATTTTGACCTTCGGCCATGAAAATGATAACCAAAAAACTACAATACATCCTCTTTCTATCAAATATTACAAAATTTGAATGTGATGCTCAGAGAGAAAGTTATGACGATTTTCCCAAGGTCGTCTATTTGAGATGGAATTTGGGAGCCGCCAAAAGCCCTAAATTCCTTGGATCATATCTACAAAGTTATAGCAAATGATGATTTTAAATTCGTACAAGAGGTTCACCATGATTTCGGCTCCAATGTTTTTTAATTTTAGCTTCTGAATCTCCGTAAATAGAAAGTTATAGCAAAAATTCGATCATGACTTGTTTGTAGTAGTGAAACCCTATAATCCAAAGTTGTGCTGCCAGATGTTATGCAACCAACTCACAAAATAGAAGAAGAAGTATATCAACGACTTTAAAATTAGCCTCTTCAATGGGGAAGTCTTCTCTACATTACACAAATGAATAATTCTTGGATGATACAAATGACAAGGCCTCTTTTCTATGTATAGGAGTCTAAGGGGTCATAATTGTTGTAACATTATTAGTTTTGATAATTTAAATTTACTGATATAATAGGTTTCAGTAGTTTATAAATAATAAATGGGTCTGCAAGAGTAAATGCACCTCAAAATGTAAATCTAAGTTTCATTAGTTAGTTGATTTAGTTAATCATGCATTTAAGCATGATTAAATGATGTAATAAAGTAAATTCAAACATAGTCTAAAAACAACTGACAATGAATTTTCAAAAATTGAAAGAGGTTTTTGTTGATACATCCTCATGTGCAAAAATGTCTCTTGGTTTTCTAACAGCTAGTATGGTTTGGGAGATGCAAATGCATCTTTGAAGGCATGTTTTCCATAAATTTCCTATTTTAGTCACCTTTTTGTAGAGGATATTTTGACTAAACAAAGATGAATATTTGGAAATTGGAAGAGGTTTTTGTTCATAAGAATCCAAAATAAAAAAACATATTCTCACTTTTCACACATGTTTCAAGGGTTCGAAGATACACTCTCATTATGTTTAGCCTATTTTTCCGACTGTGCAACGTATTGTTTAAGCCACCTTTTTACAGAAACTATTGTGGATAATCAAATATGAATCATGGGAAACTAGAGGAGGTTTTTCTTCCTATGATACCAGACTACAAAAACCTCTATCAGGTTTCACATAGCTAGCTCGTATTGAAATATTCGAAGGGATGATAGTACCCTATTTTTCATAAATTCAGGAGGAAAAATCTCAAGACAATTAGTGACTTCGGGGCCACCTCATCAAATATGAGTTACAATCAAATTCAAATTTGTCTTATTTGTCAATAGAAATCCTCAAGGATAGTACAAGAACTCTTCAAATAGTTTTATTTACCTTTATTTGTGTTTTATTTTTGTAATACAATTTTCCGATATTTGTAATATATTTTGATATTTTTGTCAAGATATTTTGTGAGGAAATCGTATAAATACTTCATCAATTGAAGTAATATGGGTTGAATTTTGATGCCAGTGCTCTTAAATATGTAATATATTCTCTTGTAGAATTTGAATGAAATCCTTTCGGTTCCAGTTATGATAGAATTTTGTGTTTCTCGTATGTTTTTCTAGTGTTTTCATAACTTGTTTCTATAGATGTTCAAAGAAATTATAGGAAGGTCTGGGTAAGGTAGATGTTGGCTTGAGGGGCCCTGACCCAGGTTCGGCATTAATTAGCCAAACAAATCCCTACACTATTGGCCCTTTCGACATTAGCTCATGGATTGTAGACGGAAGTCTCACCTAAAGTAGTATGGGGGAATGTTGGAACCATGTTTTTGCACCATTAGATGGTCGTGATGTCAATTTATTCCTTCTATTCTTGCCTTTGCATAGGTCACTTAGGTTTAGGGCTCGCCAGAATAGCCCTCTATTCCATCCTTTAGCACCAACGTGAAAGGGTACAATTGACCTTTGTGTAGTCGTAACCTGCAGCTTAGGTACTTTGGCACTACTAGGGTAGCGTACTGTCTAGATTCTCAAACTAGTCTAAGTGTCTTACTTATCTTATTAAACAAGTATAGTTAGTACCACGTAAATAGATGTTCTTACTTGCATTCAATTAACCAACATAATTACATACATTCACACATCATATAAGAATTATAATTGAAATTCATACACAATACAACAAGGTGCATTAATTGAAACAAAGACACAAATTTTGCAGAATACTTCTCTTTATTGATTTCTTCAAGTGATTACAGACTCTATCCACCATATGCACACAACTGTAGGGGTCCCCGCACATAGCTACAGACTTCCACCCTAAGCCTCTGCGCACTTAGCTGCAGAGCCTCTACCTATGCTACAACTTGAAACTTGGACTTCTTAATTTAGAGCTATGACTATCTAACTCTAACCCATGACTCTTGAACTACTTAGAGCTTAGCACTTTTTATACAATCCCATGGTCTGTGGTCCATAGGTAGATCTTTTACAACTGAATTCACTTTAAAAACTATGGGCAGACAACCCTTTATGACTCATGACACCTTCGCACTCTGCGACCACAAAATGTGGAGTCTTTCTAATTGTATTCCAAAATTTGACCCAAAACATGGGCTTTTAGCCCCAAAACTGTCGTTTGGGGGATCTTATTCCCAACAGTCCCCCAACAAAAACATCATGACTTGTCCTCGAGTCACTCAATAGGCACAGAGATCTTTGTGTGAAGCCCTTCCAACTTGACCCATATGACTGCAACCTCGATAGTGCACTGAGCTGCCACCAACTTCGCATCTTCGGCCATCTTCTTGGTCACTACTCCTGGGATATTGGCTTGAAGCTTTTGTTGAGTCACTTGCAGAGTCAGAAGATTGACCTCAATCGATTCTGTCACTGTGTAAGCCTCATCCAGCTAGCACTTCAGTCTTACCTTCAACACTGCTTCCTTGTGTAGCATTTCATCCAATTGCTCCTTCAGCTGCTTGGCCTCCTGCAACTTTTCTAGTCTTTGTGTCAGTGTGACAGTTCACATTGTGCCCTTAACCCCATCATAGCATTGTTGTAGCTCACGCGGTTTTGTCTCTAGTCATTTGACATTAGGGTCCTCCTGTAAGCTTGTCAATACCTCAAACAATTGCTCAAAAAGTTGTGTAGTTTGTTACTACACTATCCACCACCGCTATTGATCCTGTGACAGCAGTCACCCACTGTTCCTTCAATTCTTGCAGAGTTGAAGAATGTGCCTTCAACTGTAATTCCTTTATTTGCAGGTTCAACTGAAACTGAACCCTTGCCATCTCAATATGAGTTTCACTCATCCCTGTGGCCATCTTGTTGATGCACACCTTGACTACCTCCTCCTCTAGAATAGCCAACTTTGGGTCCATTCAGCATGCCTCCTCAATGACCTATAGATAGTGCTTACTCTAATTGGTCAGCTCGATCTCAGTGGCGATGGCAAAATTTTGTTGTAGTTCCATCTACTCATTGTTGATCGATTGTTCACTAATCACCTGGAGGGTGTTTTGCTCATGGCCCCTCAACTTTGCAATCACTCCATCCTACAAGAGGTTGAGCGCTTCGCATGGGAGTGCTACTAGATTCAACCCTACTCCCTTTAGGGAGCTGACGGTGGGCCTCTCATCTTCGTCCTCCATGGTTAGTGCTCCATTAGGCAACGCTATCACACTGGAGGCCTTCGCGTGTAGCATCTCGGTAGCTTCTAAAGTGTCGATAGCCAGGTTATTAGACACCATGCTAGCCTATGATGCGTGGGTCTGCATCTCCTCCAATCCTGTCTGGATAGCCCCCAAGATTATTTGTTGTTGCTGCTCAAATTGTTGTAGGGCTTTTGTGGTGACTTCCCTCACTATGTCACCGATGACGTGTAGATCACCCTCTGTTAGGGTGATAGGGTTGAGTGATGCCTTGGTAGCCTCTGATTTCTTTATGGACCCTCGTTTCTCCTAATCCCTTAGGTGCTTGATGCAGGTAGACGTCTCTTGAGGGTCCACCTTGTTCTATTCTATCTCCTCCTTTCTCTGAGGTGAAGGCAACCTCGAACATTTGTCAGAGCCCACTTCTATTCCACATGTTTTCTTTGTTTTCTACTTCAAAGCCTTGCACTTCACCTGGGCCTTATCACCAACCTCCTTATTTCTCTTTTTGGCAAAATGAGTCATATTTAACTTCACCTCCTCCTTCTTCTGTGCGGAGGACTTACTCCCTCCCGCCGGCAAGTCTATTGTAGTGTGCCACTCTACTGGCGATTGATCAAATACCGCATCAATGGCATCATTCATTTCCAAATAAGGAAATTCATATCATTTTTGCGCAGGGTCCTTCCGTGCCATGATGGATACATGATAGAAGTCTGCTTTAAATTCTACATAGCCCTATAGGTTGGCATACACTAATGGTGACAACCGCAATTTTTGATTGATAGCCATGCATATGTTAATCTCCATCAATATCCCAAAGATATTACTATCCTTGGATTACTGTGCATCCTTGGTCACCCATAGCGAGGCGTACTTCCACTGCTTCTGGGAGGTCTAGTGCGACTGAAGGGAACTAACTATCCTTTGACAGCTCCCATGCTAGCAGCACAATTGGCAACAAGAGCCATACGTACTAGAACATCTTGTTGAGCTCGTGCACTTCACAGAAGTTTGCTAGGAACTCTACATGAAGGAAGTCCAACCAGTTGAACTGGACTCCTTTAGTGCACTGGGCTGCTAGCGCTACAACATGTACCGACACCTCATTGGTGTGACACTTCCTCATCACCTTCCTTGTTAAGATCTGTGAGGCTACCTTCACAACATGGTCTCAGATGATGGATATAGTATATCCACGCGGCTTCTTCACCAATTTAAACTTTTACTTCATAGAATCTGCGAGGGCCTGCTCTCCACCTTTTCCATCAAATATCATGGCTAGATTTTCTCCTATATACGGAAATCAGATTATCTTGTGAATCAATCTATCCATGTTGGGTATTGGCTCCTCCAACCATAGACACCCATCATGCACCAAGAGTAGTGGCTACTTGATTACCAATATTGTCATTGGGGTGTGGTTGTAGTGCAGCATGTTAGTGTCCTATAATAATATGATTCATAATTTTGAATTGGCTATGGTTAGTCTTGTAATATTGTACATAATTTTATTTTTATTTTTATTTTTTTTATTTTTAGTTATTTTTTGTTTTTTTTCTCTGCAAAATGTTTCCCATATTAAAAATTAAAAAATGTAAAGAGGGTATACCCTAAAAGAATAATCCAAGGACAAATAAGAAAGAAAAATATAAAAAAAAAAATGAAAAATATGAACCCCAAAAATAGATAAAATAGATCATGAAAGTGTGCAAATTCAAATGCCACTCCTTTTGCTTCACTTTGTAAAATAAGATTGTGTGCAGCTTGTCAAAAATGCCACAATCCATGATGGTCAAAAAGCTTAATCTTGACTCATTCATGCTTTAAATTTCATGTTGATAGATAGAGAATAAATATCTAGCTGAACTGTTTAAGCTTGGCAGATCAATAGTTAGGTAGCGAATAAAAATGAACTCATCAGTTTAATCTGGGCCATTAGAAGTTATAAGGTTAGAATTAGATAGTTTTGTTATCAAAATAAAAGGTAATAAAGGGTCAGCAAGCTCAAATGCTCCCAATAAATGAAGAGAAAATGTTAGGGTAGATAGAGGGTAGGTAGAAAAATGTTGCAAATGCACAAGGTTGATAAGTCAAAAGCTCATGTATCATGCCTAAGCATATGTTTCATGTGCAGGAGGATTTTTGAGAAAGAAAAAATACTCACCAAGCATGTTTACTAATTTCCCCTCATTTCACTACACCCCCACATGCTTATTTTCTAATTTCCCCATTATCCCTTCATCACTTATAAATACCCTTTTTCACCTCATTTGACCTTTAACCCTTGGTTTCACACATTTCCCTAGAAATTACCCTTCAAAAATCATCCCCCCTTATTAATTTCCCTTTCCCCTTCAAAAACCCACAAAACCCCCCTTATCCTAAGTTTTTATGCCCCCACCATTATGTAATTAACATCCCCACTTCATATTTCCCCGATACCCTTTTTAACCCACCAATCCTCGTTGTAGTTAAACCCCCCGCCACATAACCCATGGTCCTACCTTTCATTAACCATTTGATTCTATTGAACTCTGACATTATTAGTAAAATAATTACAATTATTTGTAATTAAATCCTAGGCCCTGCAAAATCACTTTCCCGATTCCATCCATGAAACTCAATTGTGCGATAGTCCTCCAATCTCCTACCCCTAGATCCAATAGTTTACAGCCATATCACGCAGATTCATTATCCGACCAATAACAGCCCGAGGGCACATGAGATTCACGGTTTTGCCTAGGCACTGTTCTGCTATGTGGTAGCACCACACTAGATCGCGTGCTCACGAAAAATACCATCTGCACTCCAAAAGTGATGTGATGGTGCACAAAACCGCCTCCCCTCATAAACTAAAACTTGCCCACTATTCGTTTAATTATTTCTGAGCCAAAATGTGACCATTACCCGTTAAAAGGCCGAAAAATCCCCAAATTTCTCGTTTCACTCGTTTTTTCACTACAATCTGCTACTTAGCCATTTGCACCACCCTGAACCTCTGCGACCAATTTGACCACCTTCTGCCACCTAAAGATGCTCCAGATACCCAATTGAAGTAGCCAATTGACAATTGAACCCTCAATACCTTCTACAATTACCATAGAACCCAACCTGCATGCCAATTCACCAATTTCTACGTATTCTTGGAAAAACCCAGAACGACCCTTGAATTTGAAAATGCACAGTTGCAATTAAGTGGTTAATTAGTTAAATTAACTAAGAAACCTTCCATAAATTGAAGATAAACTTATTTGTACATCCCAAACCCTGTTTCACAGTCTGTAATTTCCCTCCCACTATTCGAGAGTTTCTAAGCCTCGCTCTTGAAACCACTGAAAGCCTAATTCAAAACTGTAAACCCAATTATGGCTTCCCAAACCTCTTTGGACATGAGACCTATTAAAACCCATCACTTGGACATTGGCCATCATGCCCTAGTAGACCGAGACTTTCAAATTAAGGACAATGTTGCCCCTCCCTACCTTCGAAATCTCCATTTTTGGACTAAGGACATTTTTTTAAACCGAATGATGATATTCACCTTCAGGAGTCCAATTTTCCCAAGAACTATTTCCCATAGGTGCACCCATTCCCAAAAATGATCCACTTGAACCAAGCTTGCCACATTCCTAGCCAAAGAGCCATTGTCATCCCTCATCAGCAAGTTCTGTTCACTATTACAACAGAATCCATTAATCAAATGTTGCAAATCTGACTAAGCCAAAATGAGACCCCACTTTTATTGAGGGATTACGTGACCTCTATACAAAGTTAGACGTACCCAAGAAAGCTCAGATTATCCAAACATTCATTATTAAAGAGTCTCACACTCCAACAGATAGTCCCCCTTATGATTCCACCATTTTTTCTGAGAACCTGCAGGAAGGAACAGATTTACACCAACATTTAATTTGTCAATCCAGGTAAGTAAACTTAGATGCTTAGCACAATATATGCCAAAATACAACCTCATGGATTTGTTAAATAAAAACCAAACTCTTACAAGAAATTCAAAAGGAGCATCATTAAGGAAAATAAACAAGACTCTTTAAAGCAAAGTAAACACACTCCTAGAATCTACTTCTAGCTCCTCTTCTGGGTTGAGTTGACTCCTACAGTAAGTCTTCCTCAATTGTCCATGGGACAAGGGAATGTAGGCCCCATTCAAAAGAAATTGATTCAATAAATAAAGAATATGAAACCTCTTAAAACATTATTGCTATGTTGCAAACATGAGTTTAAACTAGAAATCACACAACAACTTCATTCCAACTAATCTAAAGAAATAATTGAATGCTTTAAGAAGAATCAAAATAATAGTGCACTACTTCTCTTAAAGAAAATTTAGTACTTTAGTTGTAAGAGAAATATGCAATAAGAACCACTATACAATTCATTTACCCTGATCTTATTAAATACCTCCTTATAATATATGCAACATTTAATTATAATGAAGAATTATGTGAATATTTTGTCAACAAGATTCACAATCTTTCCTTATGTTGATCCGAGCATCTTCTTGCAAAAGTGGAGGAATAGATGTTTTCCTGTAATAGTGTAGGAATAAAAATTTTTCTCCAAAAGTGCAAGAATAAATGTTTTTCAGCAAAAGTGGAGGAATCTGTCTCATAGAGTATTCAAAGGAAATTATGAGTATATGCTGAGTTAAGTTAACCAAAATTGTTGCTCAACAATAATTTCATCATTATGTTCTGGAAATAAACTTTGTTACATAGCAATGAGATCAAGGTAGATCTTTGTAAGAATAAATAAGGGACACAGTTAAAACATTCACCGTTTACTTTAGTTCAACATTTTTTTTTTTTTTTTGTAAGTCAGAAGATTATATTATATAGAAAAATATAGTACAAAAAATCTGTCGTGGCAGATCGAGAGCAGGGAAGAAAAAAACACCAATAACTAAATTCCTGCTCAGAGAGTTCAGAAAAAGAAAACTGCCTGAAGCACACCACGCAGGGTGGCTCAAGCTGAGCTTATTCCTATAATCCGAAACTGCTGAGACATTACAATTCATGACATTGACGGAGATTGACCTAGGCCAAAACATAGAAAAGGCCGAAGAGAACAGAAGATAAGGAACTACACTAGATGAACTTTCCCATTTGACTGATGGTGTCCAGACCCATCTGCCTCATGTGAGTGTTCATCCTCGCTTGCATGGCCGCCATCGAATCGTTCTCCTGCATCTCCGTTGTGGCTAGCTGCGGGGTTCCAGGAGCAGGGTTGGTAGTGTCTTTCAGAAGCCTTATGAGCAGAGTAAGCTTGCGGTTGACTGTTTGAATGTCTTCCTGCACCGTGGTGATTCGGCTGTCTAGCGAGTTGCTGTAGTCAATAATTTTAGCCATCTGAGCCTCCGTAAGGTTGACTTCAGTAACGACGTGCTGCCTCTCCTTCTCCATTGACTCCAGAGCTTTGGCTATGAGCGTCTTGGTACACCAGCTCTCTGCCTTAGTTCTTACAAACTGTGTGGCCCTTTTGGAAGGGGTCCTCGGATCCTTCAACCAGTCCACCTCCGCTGTAATCTCCTCCTCCGTTCGCCCTTCTTCCTCCTTCTTGACCTTGGCTTCCAACTCCGCAACCTTGCGCTTGTACTTAGCAGTAGCCCGGGTATCATACCCTTTCTTCGCCTCAAGGAGGTCCTGATTAGCCGCAGCACACCTGCTACCACTCGCGTCCATATTTGTTTCTCTATGCTCTTTCCAACTAATGAAAATATCGATAACAGATGCATGCTTGACACTATTATGAGAGGTTGTGGAAAACACAAGGTATAGACTCTTGGCTTTATAGCGTTTACATTTGTGAACCTACCTGGGAATAGCCTTAGTCCCACCGTAGGTGGGGGTACAAATGCAGTAAATAAGAATGAGGTTCGCAAAAGCAAGGCCGATGCAGTTCGAAACAGAGAGGAAGTGGTTGCTCATGATCCGATTAGCCTTATGCAAAGTGTGCAGTACGGTAGATCGGTTGCTGTGGTAGCTGGAGGAAACGGATATACCCTGTTTGCCTGCATATCGGTTACTCCTGCGCTGAGCCTCGATCCACCCCGCCTCTCTCTGAATTAGCATAAATGTTATTGATGTATTTGCATACGGATTGCTGCCAAGTGTCCTGATTTTGATATTGCTGATGCAGTGAGTTCTGTGGCTCGATCTGTAATGATCGATCGTCTCGCTGGCCTGTCACCACCGGGAGATCCACCGCTCAGTTCGCACTGTCATTTCATTGTTGTGGTGATGATTATTGCTGATACCGGTTACATCAACATTCCGGTACCGGAACCTGGAGCCGTCACCCGCTAGGATGAGTCGGATTGGTTTGAGTCCTTCTCTGCCAGCTGTGCACATGTCACGTTGAGGATTGGGCAAACTACCTCCTGCCAACAGCTGTTCGTAATTAGGTGCGGGTTGTCAGCACCATGGTTTTCCAAGAAGTTAGCCAATCCATTCGCTTTCCTTCTTACAGAATGGAAGACTATGCCTCTCAGTTCTGCTAACACCTCCGCTATACCTTCAGTAGCCTTTGCCAGCCTCCAATGTTTGGTTACCTTACTGGTTTGTGTTCCTGCTTGAAGGCGTTTGGCCGCCGAGATGGCTAAGGAAGAGTCCCCCTCCACTATGACATTTCCTTGTCTGATAGTTCTGAGAATCTTTAAGCCTTGCTCCAGCGCAGCAAACTTTGCTGCATTGTTTGTGCATTCACCCAGCGCCCTGCAATAAATATGGATTATGTCTCCATCTTGATTCTGGATGGCACCTCCGATTCCTGCTATCCCTGGGTTTCCCCTTGAGGCTCCGTCAAAGTTCAATTTGAGGCAGCCCTCTGGTGGCCGTTTCCATCTGTGAAGTTGCGAAGAAGGAGGAGCTTTGTTTCCCCCCGAAGGATGATTGCTGGAAACCACCAATTGAAATCTCTTTAATATTCGTAAGTCTTGTCCCATAGGTTTTTCATTTGAATCTGCTTTGCATTTTTCCTGTACTAGCTGTCTGATATTAATGGTTATGGAGTCTTTTGCAAATTCTATGTTTCTAACTTCTTCCGTGAAAACTCTTTGATTCCTCTCTTTCCATATTGTCCATGTTATGAATCCCGGGTGCATTTCCAGATACTGTCCACTCTGCTGGTTCTGGAGAAGTTCCTCCTCCAGTCGATGATGGTTTCCTAAATGGAGTCCCTGGAGAAGCTTCTAGAATTGCTTCCATCCAGAGCCAAAGCTAGGAAGCCCAATCACAGGAGTTAAAAAGGTGATTCATTGTTTCCTCCTCCTTCAGGCACATAGGGCATCTTGAGGGTCCCCGAAACCCTTTTTTCAAAAGGTTTTCCCAAGTTAGAGTTTTCTTCTGCATAAGAAGCCAAAGAAAATTTCTAATATTCAGCCATTGAAGACTGTCCCAAACTTTTTCGGTCCAGGGCATAATATCTGGCTGTTCTTCCCTCTCTATGATGCTCCTTGCTTCTTTTAGGGAGAACTCCTCGTTGCCTTTCGGTCCCCATCTAAGCTTGTCATTTTTCGCAGCAACTCGAATTTTTCTCTTGAGGATTTGGTTATTTAAATCTTGGATGGAATCTTGTATATCTTCGTTGTGGGCGGGGTTGAAAACTACCCATTACCTCCACTCCGGGTCTTCACTGGTTGGGTTCCAGTAATGGTTGACTTTGAAATGGCCCTCATTTTGTGTGTGTTGCTTCAATGGTTGGAGAAGAGGGGTGTCTAATTTCGGGTACTTCTGCCAAGCATCCTCCCAGAAGAGTGCTTGAGTTCCATTTCTTATCTCCCAGAAACTGTAATCCTGGACAATACTTTTGTTGGCCTGGGCATGATTCCATATGGGAGATCCGTTGGGGGTGTTCTGCATTCTAATAAGATCTAGATTGGAACTATTCGGCCTGTACTTTTCCTTCCATAGAGTGGCCCAAGGAAGGGTAGTGTCCGAGATCCACTTCCACCAAATTTTGGCTCCGCAGACTCTGTTAACCACTAAGGGATCAACCAGGTTCAAGCCTCCCCTGTTCTTAGGTCTACACAGTTTTTTCCAAGCAACCAACGACCATTTCCTCTTTTCACTGTTTCCACTCCATAAGAAGGAGCGCTGGATACTCCTTATTTGATCTAGAATTCCTTTCGGAGCAGGTAAAATCGAAAGCATGTATTGAGGGATGGCCTGCAAGACCGCTTTAGTAAGAATTAATTGGCCTGCAAATTTCAAAGCCCTGTTAGTCCAATGTTTTCATTTCCTTTCCATACTGGCAAGGACTTTCTCCCAATGAGCCTTTTGCCACGGTTTGAGGGTCAGGGGGGCTCCTAGATATCTTGAAGGTAAGGAGCCAATTTTAAACCCCAGCAACCTAGAAAGATGAGATTGGATAGCCTGATGCGTGTTGAAGAAGAAGATGCTAGATTTGGAGAAATTTATCTCCATTCCCGAAGCTTTGCTAAAGAGACGAAGAATGTCTCTATAAGCCAAAGCTTCTTTAACTGTGGGGGTACCATGTAACATGGTATCATCCACAAACTGTTGATGAGTGGTAGCAGGACAAGATCTGATAGGCTGCAGACCTTTGATTTGACCTTCTTCTTTTCTCTTTGCAATTAATCTGCTGAGGCCCTCCATTAGAATGACAAACAGAAAAGGGGAGATAGGGTCCCCCTGTCTGATGCCTCTGGAAGGGCTGAATGGAGTAGAGGGGGCTCCATTCACAAGGATAGAGTATCTAGGAGATTTAATAAGCGCTAAAACCCATTTGATCCATTGTTTACTAAAACCAAATTCCTTTAAAATTGCTTCCAGGTATCACCAACTTACCTTGTCATAAGCTTTGGACAGATCTAACTGCATGAGCATTCCAACTTCTTTCCGTGAGTGAAGAGAGTGAATCATCTCCTGGGCTAGCAAAATGTTGTCTAGAATCTGTCTTCCTTCCACGTAGCCTGACTATTCTTGCGAGATGATTCCCCGGAGGATCACCTTCAGCCTGTTGGCCATGACTTTTGAAATGATCTTGTAGATGACATTGTAGAGGGCTATGGGTCTGAACTTTCCGGAGTGTTAGCCTCCTCTACCTTGGGAACAAGAGCAATGAAGGTTTAGTTTAGAGATTTTAGGATTGTTTTGGAACGTCTTGAGTCTTCCACAATCTCCCAAATGTCTTGCTTAACAATGTTCCTGCAGGCTTTATAGAAGTTAATGGTAAACCCGTCCAGCCCAAGAGCTTTGTCGCTGGGCATGCTCCTTACTGCTTCCTCGACCTCTTCCATAGTGATAGTTCTTCTGAGGGCCCAGTTCTGCTCCTCTGTGATTGATTTGGGTATGGCATTAGTTATTTCTTTAATGGTTGCTTCTCTGTTGATCTCTGGTTCATGCGCTATGCGGCCAAAATGGTCCAATAGTAAGGCTGATATCTCGTTGTGATTCCTGAGGATTTCACCCTCACTATTCTTCAGTTCTAGGATTCTATTGGCACTTCTATAAACCATAGTTGATCTGTGGAAAAATTTGGCGTTTTGCTCACCTTCCTTCAGCCAAAGAATTCGTGATTTCTGCCTCCATAAGGATTCTTCCTGCTTACATCTGTTGTGCCATTGTTGAGTGAGCTCTTTTTCTCGTTCACAGGTTTCCTCATCTCTGCACCTTGTCGCCGCATCCTTGAGAATTTGTTCCAAATTTTGTTCAATGGTAGCTTTCTCTTGAAATATATTTCCAAAAATTGTTTTGTTCCAGTCCTTTAATCTCAATTTGATGTTTTTTAGTTTCTTTTGCAGATTGAACATCTTGGATCCTTCTTCATCTACAGGCTCTGACCACCACTTTTCCACCATAGTTAGGAAGTTAGGGTGTTCTATCCAAAACTTTTCGAACCTGAAGGAAGTGTTCCTGGGGATCCCTAGAATCTTTACCACTAGAGAGATCGGCCAGTGGTCCGATCCTCCGCTTGGGAGAATGTTCGACTCAACGACTGTTCCATCTAATATTAAGCTTTCCAAAACTAAAAAACGATCTAGTCTTGAAGATATCAACCTTTCGCCCCCCCTTCGGTTGTTCCAGGTGAATTTACCATGTTTGGGTTAGATGTCCACTAATCTAGCATTATCAATGAAACCTATGAAGGCCTCCCCATCCCTGTTTAGCTTCCGGAGGCCTCCTTTTTTCTCCAGGAGGGAGGTGATCATGTTGAAATCCCCTCCCAAAATGAAATTTGCATCATGGTGTCTATCAATGAAGTTGGTTGAAGACACTAGGAGCATTATCTTGTCTTCTAACTTCTAAGGACTATAGACATTGATGCATAGGAAGGATGAAGAATTACCTGTAGGTTTCACTTCCATGGCTAAGTAGTTCTTGCTTGCTTCAGCTGTGAGGACCTGGTATCTCCTTGTGTCCCAGAAGGTTGCTAAGCCTCCTTCTCGTCCATTGCTTTCTATCTCTAAGAATTCAAAATTTCTTCCTAACCTAACTCGTAGCTTTTCTATGAGAGCTCTGTTGCACTTGGTCTCTTGTAGAAACAGCATATCCGGGTTGTTTTTTTCCATCTGCCTCTTTAACAGCCTTTGTTTAGCTTGGTTGTTCATGCCTCTTGCATTCCATGATACAATCTTCATATTTAACTAATTTGTGGGAAGGACGAATACTCGCTTAGCTGCTTTATCTTACATGCGTTGATCAATATTTCTCCAAGCTCCTGCAGATGTTCTCCACTTGTCTTGCGGCCTCTGTGGCATTTGTGCCTCGATCCAGGGGTTTTTCCCAATGATACTTTATGGTTCGAGATACCTCCTTTGATGATGCCTAGCTTGTTCTGTTGTTTCTCTATTACTGCCTTTTGCCGTGCTATGAAGAGGTCCTTGACCCTCCTGATCTCTTCCTCCGGTACTGCTTCAATCCCTTTGGCTGTCCATCTATCTGCGAATGTTGTTAGGTCCATACCTTCCATGGCTAAGGTGTCTTCTAGCTCCAGATCCTCACTCCCCGCTTCACTGGTTAACATCTCTGTTTCTTCATCCGTTTCTGATGTTCTGTCCTACATGTGGATTTCACCATTGAAGGCTTCTGCCTCAGTGCTTTCCCCTAGAGGTTTTTCCTGTCCTTCTTGCTCTGCCTCTCCATTAGGAGTGTTCTTTTTTTCCTCCGAGTCGGTCTCCAGGTTTAGGAACTCAAAGGGGTTACTGAAGAAGTTTTTTCCTGTGTCTCCTTTGGTATTCCTTCTTCTATTGGCACACTGCCTGTTCTTTGGTTTGATAAAGTTGTTCTTGTCTTTGTTGTTCTGGGTGTTGTCTTCTTCTACCTTCTTTCTGCTCAAAGGACAGTCCCTTGCCAAATGTCCATGCTCATGGCATTTCCGACATATGAAAGGTATTTGTTCATAATCTAAAGCTTGAAAATACTCTGCATCCCTGTACTCCAGCCAAACCCCTTCATGAAGTGCTCCTGAGACATCCAGCTTGACACAGATTCTTGCATATGAAGTACATCTTTTCTGCAGAGTTGCCTTCGAAGCTTTGACAAACGTTCCGAGCTTATCCCCTATTTGCTTTAAGGCATTCAAACCTCAGTAATCTATCGGGAGAGAGAAGAGTCTGATCCAAACTAGAACTTGAGTGAAGGATTCCTTCTCCGGGACGAAGTTCGGCTTCCAAGGTCTCATATATAAGCCTGCTGAAGCTAGGAAATAAGGGCCGCCTTCGAATACGTTGTCTTTATCTTCTAGACTGGTAAAAACTACAGTAAAAAAACCTCTGGCTCCCAGATGTAGCTGCACATCTCCTTTCGGCTTCCACTGCTATCTTATCAATTGGCATAGAGTCCTCTCAGTTGGCCAAATTCCCATAAATTTACATATGATGGCATGTTCAGCCATATGCTCCCTATAGGTCTGGATATCAGGGTCAGAGATTGTCACCTATAGGCTGTCAGTTTTCTTTGGCTTACAAGCACTGCTGTTTACCGGGGTGCTGTTTGGGTTCGCTCTGGACTCCCTTTCCTTCTCCGGTTGGTCCTTCCTTTTGTCTGTATGCTCTTTGTCTGCATGCGGTTCAGCGTTCTCATTTTCTGAGGGCTGAGACTTTGCAGCAGTTTTGTTTTGATTGCCTCCCCTGTTCTGCACCTCTGTATTTCTGACTTTTGTTGATTTTACTGTCTTGTCAGACATCATTGGTGTCTTATCCTTTTTGTTTCTACTGTTCAGCTTCGAGCTATTCAGTCCCTCTATTCTGACTCCTTCTTTCATGTTCTGATGTTGTTTCTGCAGGATGACCTGCTTGAAAGTAGGGGTCCCACTGGACCCCTCTGCTCCCATCCAGTCCGACAATAGTTTCCCCTTTCGAAACAGTGCTGCCAGTATAAATTTGTGGTGTTCCAGGCACGTTACAGAAGCTAAAATGGAGGAACCCTAGCTCCTCTGGTCGAGTCCCATGGGCATAGCTATCCGAATGATCTCCATTTAATTCTCATTCCAATCATTCGTTTTCTTTACTTCAGCATTTATGAAAATACATCCAAAAGAATTGATATTAAACTTAAATAATAGTAAAATAAATATTTTGGAATGAAATTGAAAATGAAATGACTGAAAGAAGAGTTATGAAATGAAATTGCGAAATTATCTAAGATCACACTCACACCAAGCAAACTAAAATGCAACAAATGAAAGTTAAGAGGTTTGGGGCAAGGGACTTGCTAGTGGGCCCAACCATCCAGCTCATTGCCCTTGTAGAGATTAAGTCACAATCTTCAGAACAATATGGAGAAACAAAATTAGTTAGAAGTGGTTTCCAAATAAATACATTTCAAAGTAGAAACCAGAACTCAGAATTTAATGCCAAAGAAATTCATTTTAAAGGTCTTGTTACATATTCATTAAACAATGCGACGCTGGTTCCAATGGTCCCCTCTAGGGATCATCCCACTGGTGGATAGCTCCTCCTTCCCTACACAGCAAGATCTAATTTCCTGTTTTGCAAATGAAATACAATTTACAAAGTACAAACTGCCATCCTCCCCACACCTGCGTAGCTCCTCTCTTTTATATTGGTTTTTACATGATAGTTTCTTTATCAAATAACATGGGGATTGAATCCCAATTGATATTCACCAATAGAATATCACTACAACCATTGAAGGAATGAAGATCTGGCATGAATTTCCCAAGTCGGGCCATTTTCTACACTTCAGGAAAAATCTATCTTTTTAACAAAATGCCTGGAAATAATTATTTGTATCTCCTTAAAACAATAACCTCTCTCAAAAGTTTTTGTTTCAGATCCATTGCCTCAAAAATCATGCCTGAAAATGACCTTTAAATCTGAGATGCTAAAATTCTGGAAAAACAGTTTATTTTTAGAAAACTTCCTCAAAGACCATTAGGTAACTTTTAGACCATTACGAAATTTAGAAATTGGTTTGAGGCTTTGTCAAACTGCTATAGTGGGATAAAAACCCATGTTCTAGAATTTCTTCATTAACCTTCACGTCCATGGAAAACGAGGCAGAAGTTGCCAGTTTGGATATTCCTATGAATTCGGGGATGAGGCATTAATTATTGCCTAAACATAAATCTGTATGACCTGGGTGTATCTTAGCTTATGTGGAAGTGTTCAAACACCAGTTTGAACAAAAACAACTTTCATATTTCCCTATAGATGTGTCAATGAATGAAAGCCCCAAATTAGTGCAGGCATGTTGGCGCAGGTAGAGTTGGTGCATGCACAACTAGTATAGGAACTACTACTACAGGAATGTTAACACCTACCACAAAAGAGCTTGACATTAATGATATTTTCACATTAAATTAAAAAAACAAGAAGAGTTAATAGATCAACAATTGTCAACTCTAAATGCCTCTAAATGATAACTTAATAATGTGTAAAACGAATAATAATGATTATAGACACTTAGCACATACATAAAATTATTTAGGTAAATCATGAAAATTTGGAGAAAATGGAGGCTCAACACTCCCCCATGCTGACCTTCTTTCATTTCCTCGTACAAGCCAAACCATAGGACCATAAAAGCATGGAAGAAGGTAGGGGAAATCTTTTAAAGATCAAATTATGATTTCCAACAAATGTGTTAGCAAAAAAATCTTAGTAAGGAAATATGAAGATATCATGGTATGTCATCATTTAAAGTATTCATCAAGTCTAGAACATAATTATTACAATTCCAACTAAAACCATGTTACATCCCTTATGAAAGTATCAAGTGTAGGAATGATAAAATTACAACAAGATCAGGTATAGGAAAGGAATGCTTGTTACCATAAACTCTGGAAAATGAATAATGCACCTTTATGATAGACATCACATACCTATTGTCCAGTTTCAATTGAATTCCCTACTTGTCATAGTTTTAAAAGCTCTTACTCTTGTCCGGAGTCTTATTAACAATCATAATAAAAATCAAATCTTTGTTGAAAAGGCGCAATTTCATGAAAATTACCATAAGGTTCCTTCAACTAATACAACAATCATGCACCTATGTCACATAGTGCTTATTTAGAGGCAACCAAAAACAATAGACATTGTTTTCCATAAACACCTTGTGAGTAATTATTGTTGAGTAATTCATCACTCTAAATACCATAAAAAAATTAATTGAGTTATGATACCAGAAAAGGGAGATAAAAATAGAGAAAAATTACACCTTCCTGGACCAATCAACAAACTGAACACTCTAAATTTATTGTCACACAGATGCAAAAGTAAATTTCTCCTTCATCCAGTACAAAGAATTACCTTCACTAAGGGTACCTCATCATTAAAGATTCCTAATTTTTGAAAGATACAACTCAAAGCATCATGCTCAAAGAATCTTAAAACCATTATCTAAGAAATAAAATGAGGAGTTTTAGGGAAAGATAGAGATAACCAAGTAAATCATAGTATGCAATTTACTTTAATACCACACACATGGCCCTACTGCCCGTAGGTGTTTATAACCTTGGCGGGGATGTCTTTTAACCTAGTGAAATGCCTGTTTCCCACTTACTAGATATAGATTCAAAGTTATCTTATTTAACTTGAAAAATTAGATGAAGGCCACTGTCCTGGCTTCGTAACTAGCTGATTGTAGTGCCACTCACAAGAAATAATGCGAATGAATAGGTTTTCTCATGATGAGACCTCCTATATTCCAGATTTTTAGTTGAAAGCCATTACTCTGGCTTAGTGAGCAACAATAGTAATGTCATGCATGTTAAGTCTCATAATCATGGTAGGTCGAATCATCACGAGACCTCCTATCCTCCCCTACATATGTTATAAATTATTATTGTGATTAACCTTAAGGGTTACTTAATAAGTGGGGAAACAGATCTACTCCTTAAGAGTACATGATGGCATGAAAAGTTTTTAATGACTAATCATTACTGGCTAGTTCCTCTACCTTAAAGACTTATTAAAAATATCCTAGATAATGACTAAAAGGTTCTTTAAGTTAATAATGCTAACATTCTCATGAATAGCTTATTATGATCTTTACAAGAGTGGTCCACCATAGGGGGCTCTCAAATAGTACCTTCTCAGGGAAACTGAAATATATATCTCATATGACAACTTCTTTAGAGTGGTTAATCATGGTTACTTTTGAAAAATCATGACGTATTAGAGTGAATCATACTCGACAAGATTTTTCATAGATGTGTGTGTTAAATCTAATGTGGATTAAAAGTAGTTTCAATGGCTATGATTTGAAAGTCAAAACCCTAATTGCATTGTCGTAATAGCTTTATTCATGGAATTTCTTTATTCTTCTACCCTACCCTACCCTAAAAAGCGGAAGACTCCCTTTAAAGTATAGGAGGACTTCCAATGCAACCAAGTGTGCAACAAAACGTTGATTATACTCACACTTAGTTTTAAAGAATAGACTTCAAGGCATACCAAAGTGTCAGAAAACAATTTCTTCAATTGATATGGTGCGAAGAGTTTCCGAATGATGAGGAAATAAGGTGGCTTGATGACTGATTGAAACTAGGATTCGATGAAGTCCACATATGTATGACTCTCCAACTGATGCAAGTCTTCCAGAGTTTGATATTCACTCTCCTGGAGGCACAAAGAATCTGGTGAAAGACAAAACATAAATCCCTCAAATTTAGGCTCAAATATTTGGTTTTGAAATTGACAAGAATGGTTGAGAGAGATTCTAGGGTTTTGAGCATCAACAACAATTTGAGAACAAGTTCGGATGAAATATTTCTCCTCTGGTGGTCTTTCAATGATAACTTCTCAGGGTGAATGTTCAACATTAATGGGGGAGGTTTCCAAATTCATTCCCTTTTCAAACATCTAAGATTTAATATTTTGTTCTAAATGGGAATCAACCAGAAGAATAGGTGGTTCCAACTGTTATGCAACCTCATGGTTTAGATTAGGGTTTATGATATGGTTTGAAATAGGGTTTTGGTTAATGCTTGGACTAATTCTTGGGGTTGGATTGGGATTAGAGTTTGGACTAGGATTAGGTCTAGGGTATGGATAAGGGTATGGATTAGGGTTTGAATGAGAGCTAGGGTATGGGTAAGGATAAGGAGTAGGGTAAGGATTATGATAAAGGGTAGGGTATGGATCGAGGCTAAGGTAAGGTTGCACATGCAGTTGAGACCATGGGGGAGGATAACTTAATGGTGCATTGGAAAGAAATTGTGGTTGTTGTTGGTGCTCATATGATTGAATTTGCATGGGAGATTGCCCTAGAGATAAAGATCCAAATGATTCTTGAGGCCATGGAGATATCTAGCTCGCGAATGAGGGCCATTGTGACCATGCAATAGGATATTCGACTGGAGGAGGATTAAAAGTTTTCCATGAAATTGCAGGATTATAAACATGTTGAGGAACCTACTCAGGAAAATAAGAATTATTCTAAGTATCAAATAATAAGGGGTTTTGAGTTATACCTGGTATTCGATTTGACTCCTTACTTGATTTCCTGAGTACCTTTAGTAATCCTAGTAGTAATGGGCAATGTTATGTTAGAGGATCCTCTTCACAAATCTTGCAAATTTTCAGCTTACTAAGTGGACACTTTCCAAGTAGGTGTTTCTTTCTACAGTTGGCACAAAAGATAAGTGGTGGGTTTTCATCCTGATCCCACTCTTCCTGCAAATCATCCAATTTTGAAATTAAAGATTTAATGGTATCATTTTTATGTTCAATCAAAATATTAAAATTTTCAGTTGTTAATTATTCATTGGATGAATTGTATGTCTCTGTAGCAGCCTAAAGATTCCTCATTAGATGATTCCTCCAAACACCATTTTCGCATTTTTAGCAAGCCATCTGGTACATTTGTTAGCACATGAATGGTGTATATGTAGGGTGGGGGTTCTTTCAACATTTGAAAAACTGAAAAGATCAATTGCAGTAAAAAGAAAAAACCAAGATGATAAACTAAGGAAAGCACACTTGCGGAAATTAAATAACCTCTTTTGAAAAAAAAGTAGCACACTTTGCAGTAAAAGAAATTGCTCATAAAAAATCAATTGCAGTAAATCAAGCATCACACTTTGCAGAAAGAAAAAATACTCATAAAAACCAAATTGCAGTAAAAGAAACAAATCAGGCACCACAATTTTCAGTAAAGGAAATGATTCATTTGCAAAAAGGAAAACCTTGCTTGTGAGCTCTTTGGGAATGTCATCCAGTATTCTTCAGTAAATGACGAGAATCTCATTAATCTAGAAATTCAATTGCGAAGGAAAGGGAAAAGCATGACATATCGTTGGGGCCTTATCCTACAATGCCTCCCCGTCGACAGTGCCAAAATGTCGAGTGGTATAAATGCAAGATTTACACCAACATTTAATTTATCAATCTGGGTAAGTAAACTTAGAGTTGTAGCACAATATATGCCAGAATACGACCTCAAGGATAGGTTAAATAAAAACCAATCTCTTGCAAGAAATTCAAAAGGAGCATCATTCAAGAAAAATAAACAAGACTCTTTAAAGCAAAGTAAACAGACTATGGGAATCTACTTCTGGCTCCTCTTCTGGGTTGAGTTGAATCCTATTGTAAGTCTTCCTCAATTGTCCAGGGGACAAGGGAATGTAGGCCCCATTCAAAAGAAAGCTATTCAAGAAATCAAGAATGTGAAACCTCTTAAAACGTTATTGCTATGTTGAAAACATGAATTTAAACTAGAAATCACACAACAACTTCATTCCAACTAATCTAAGGAAATAATTGAATGCTTTAAGAAGAATCAAAATAATAATGGATTGCTTGTCTTAAAGAAAATTTAGTGCTTTAGTTGTAAGAGAAATATGCAATAAGAACCAATATATAATTCATGTTGTTTAACTTGATCTTATTAAATACTTCCTTATAATATATGCAACATTTAATTATAATGAAGAATTATGTGAGCATTTTGTCAACAAGATTCACAATCCTTCCTTATGTTGATCGAAGCATCTACTTGCAAAAGTGCAGTAATAGATGTTTTCTTGCAACAGTGCAGGAATAAATGTTTTCCTGCAACAGTGCAGGAATAAATGTTTTCCTACAACAGTGTAGGAATAAACATTTTTCAACAAAAGTGGAGGAATCTATCTCATAGAATATTCAAAGGAAATTATGAGTATATTTTCATCTAAGTTAACCAGAATTCTTGCTCAGCAATTATTTCACCACTACATTTTGGAAATAAACTTTGTTACGCAGCAATGCGATCAGGGTAGATCTTTGTAAGAATAAATAAGAGACGCAGTTAAAATATTCACCATTTACTTTAGTTCATCCTTTATGAAAATACATCCAAAAGAATTGATAATAAACTTAAATAAACACAACAGTAAAATAAATCTTTTGGAATGAAATTGAAAATAAAATGACTGAAAGAAGAGCTATGAAATGAAATTGCAAAATTATTTAAGATCACACTCACAACAAGCAAACTAAAATGCAACAAATGAAAGTTAAGAGGTTTCAGGCAACAGACTAGCTAGTGGGCCCAACCATCCAACTCATTGCCCTTACAGAGATTAAGTCGCAATCTTCAAAACAATATGGAGAATTACTCAGATGTGGTTGCCAATTAAATACATTTCAAAGTAGAAACCAAAATTCAGAATTCAATGCCAAAGAAATTCATTTTAGAAGTCTTATTAAATATTCATTAAATAATGTGGCGCTGTCTCCAATGGTTCCCTCCATGGATTGTCCCACTGGTGCACAACTCCTCCTTCCCTACACAGCAAGATCTAATTCCATGTTCTACAAATAAAATACAATTTACAAACTACAAACTACCATCCTCCCCACACCTACGTAGCTCCTCTCTTTTATATTGGTTTTGACATGATAGTTTCTTTCGCAAATAACATGGGAATTGAATCCCAACTGATATTCATAAATAGAATATCAGTACAACCATTTACGCGTTAAAGGAATGAAGGTCTGGCATGAGTTTCCCAAGTCTTGCCATTTTCTACACTTCTACAAAAATAGGTTTTTTTAACAAAATTCCTCCAAAGAATTCTATGTATCTCCTTAAACATTACGAATTTTAGAAAAATATTTGGAGGAAATCTAGCGTGTTATATTTTCAACAATAACCTCTCTCAGAATTTTTTGGTTCAGATCCATTGCCTTAGAAATCGTTCTCGAAAATGACTGTTTGAAATCTGAGATGCTAAAATTTTGGACAAACAATTTATTTTTAGAAAACTGCCTCAAAGACCATTATGTAACTTTTAGACCATTACGAATTTTAGAAATCGGTTTGAGGCTTTGTCAACTTGCTATACGAGGACCGAAACCCATGTTCGCATTAATTATTACCTAAACATAAATTCGTATGACCTGGGTGTATCTTAGCTTATGTGGAAGTGTTCAAACACCATTTTGAACAAAAACCTCTTTCATATTTCGTTATAGATGTGTCAATGTATGAAAGCCCCAAATTAGTGTAGGCATGTTGGTGTAGGCAAAGCTGGTGTAGGAACTGCTGCACAGCTGGTATAGGAACTGCTACTTAGGAATATTAACACCTGCCACAAAAGAGCCTGACATTAATGATATTTTCACATTAAATTAATAAAACAAGAAGATTTCATAGATCAACAACTATTAGCTCTAAATGCCTCTAAATGATAACTTAATAATGCATAAAATGAATAATAATGATTATAGACACTTAGTACAGACATAAAATTATTTATGTAAATCATGAAAATTTGGACAAAATGGAGTCTCAAAAAGAACCAATGCATATTCCTCCTATTTTACACACTCCAGCAAATGAAGACAGAAATGCAAAGAGAACCAGGGAAGAAGGTTCTTGTTTAGCCATGGAAACCACAGATGAACTGTTTGAGATTAGTTATAGGAAGAGGCCCAAGATTAATCCTGTAATATAATAGGAAGACACCATTGACTCAGTGGAAATCACTTACACTAACACAATGGTGGGAAGAAGCAAAGGCCCATCAGCTTAAGAAGAAACACACCATCCCTCAACATCAAACACTCAACTTATTGAGAGAGAACTCAACATTGAGGTCTCTTCATTCACTAGGTGATCTGAAAATGGGGCACTTAGGCTTATTGTCTAACTTACAAGAACCTCTCCCACTTCCAAAGCTTAGGTATTCCCATGTCACAAATGATTAACCAATGTGGAAGTAAATATCCTTGAAAAATAGGTGTATGTTTATGGTTATATTAACTGTTTATATGCTTTAAAATCTATTGTTTGTGTTGATATGTAAATGCATATGACAATAGACAAATGCAACAATAAGCAAACACATAACACAATAATTTAATATGGAGTTCACCCAAAACTCTTGGGCTACGTCTCCGTGAGCTCTAGTCAACTCAACTAGGCTCTCTGGGATTATGGTCTAAGTTCTTTTTACAAGCCCTTGGCTCAACTCCAATGTTTTACATAGAAACAATGGGTGTAGATACCATTTGATCCCTGGATCTTGAAGCCCTCGGCTTTCTGCCTCTCGGTCTCGCTCTGGCTCTCGACTCTAGCTCTGGCCCTTGGCTCTAGCTCTTGGCTCTGGCTCTAGCTCTTTAGCTCTCGCTCTAGCTCTGGATCTTCGGCTCTAGATTCTTTCACTCTCTACAGCTCCTTGGCTTCTCACTTGACACCCAAGTGACTCCCTCGGCTGCTCTACATAGTAGCTTTCCGCTCTCTCTGCTCTCTCTGCTCTGTAATTGCTTTCAACATTCAACTTTCTCTCAATTGATCTCTCTCAGCTCCTTTGAGGCATTTTCTCAGCTTTTCGGCTTCCCCAGCCATTTTCCTATGTTCAATCATTCCCCTGCGGCTCTGTGGCTTCTCTGTGTTGTCTGTTCGACTAGCCATTTGGCTCTACGGCTCTATGCCTTTGAAATGCCTCATCGTCTACCAAAGTGCCTGCTTGTAGCTTGGAATGATGATTAGGAGTGTTACAGAAGGAATCGGGGCTATTTTAGAGGCAAAAATACATAAATGGTCGTTCTTTGTTTATGCAGAGAAATACACGAATACACAGGAAAATCCACCCAAACGCGGTCTATCAAACTTCAAAAATCATTAGTTCCACCTTTGGCTGCTATCGTGCTCTCCATCATCGATCAATGGGACCTATGATCCAATAGTCACCATCCATTTTCAAGCGGCTTAGGAGTACGGGAGTTACTCACCCGAAATGGTCATTTCCCTCTTCCTCCACCAAGCCATGCATCATTCATTATGTGAGATCAGGTGGAGCCAGCCCAAAACCATTTACCACTTGAGGCCCACCCGAAATCCACCTTTACAGAACTCAAATTATATAGATCGCACCTAAATTCCCCTTCGGGTTCGGGCTATATCGCCCCATTCACATTTCCTTTGTATTTATAAAAATACACTAAAACACTAAAAATACCATCGAATACCTTTATGGAAGACATCAAATAAAATGCATTTGCATTTATAAACCCTTTTGGGCTGGATTCATCGCTTATTGCATCACATATGTGTTTTGGGTAAAATCCCAAATACATGGGAAACACGTGAAAATCCGAATTCCGAGACCTCAAATTTTATACAATCGAGATTTGAAAACTTATCGGGTCCGAACTTTTTAACGGCATCAAGGGTCATCAATCGTTGATCACCGATATTAGTGATCGCAATGTCGCTCGGCTTGAGGTTTTGTGCATCTTCGATGCCGATTCACTGATCCGATCATCAGCGATCGGCGTATCACATGAATGGTGATCAGCGTATCGCATGATCGTAATTGCTAGGTCCATGGTCCCGATGTCACACATATGTCTGCCTTCAATCCGATACATCAGATTGGTGGATCAGAGTTTCTTCTGCCTCCACCTATGCCCGACCCTTTGCCTTTTTCTGATGTGATTTCACTTTATAAGGGTTTTTTTCCATGTTTAGGGGATTTTGCCTCTTTTTCTAAGGAAAAAAGGGCATCTACTTTGAGTGATAACTTCTACATCCTAAGTCCATTTTTTTCCCATTCAAGTTGCAGTAGATTTAGAATGAAAATATCTCTGCAATGGGGCTATGTCCAGGAACTTCCTTTGTACTTCCATTTTCCTCTGTGAGAAACACTTAGACTTAGGAGTCTATCCAAAATCCATTTTGGATCATTCCTTCCCACTAAAAGAACTTTTGGTCTCCAAAATACTGATATACTAATCTGAGCAATACCTAAGAGTAACAACACTCTCTTCTTTCAACCTCCACACACTTGCCTTACATAGTGCCCCTGAACCAAAGTCTCTAACCAGTTTCCTTCTTGGATGGGCTAGTCTTAGTAGGAAGAACTGTCTTCCTCCTTGCCTTCTTGCAGAACTTCTACTAAGATGGTCATAGAAGGTAGTTTGAACTCTTGCCTAGATCATTGGTCCAAGCTGGCTCAAAATAATGTGAAGTTAATCTGCTACAAAAAACTTTCATTTGTACCTGTTTGAAAAGTTGTCAACAAGAACTATTAACAAAACAAAAATACAGAGAACAATTGGATGGCATAAACTCCTGCTTCAACAAAAGAAACAGATTTTCACATCTTGTGAACACCTCCATGTCTTACATCTTCATACAGATTATGGACTAGTTAACAAGGCCACAAAACATGCCTTTAAACAAATGACCCTTCAAGTCAAGCATGTAGAAAATGACCATTATGACTCTTTTTCAAACGATGAAATACTTCATCATTATCTCCATTTAGAGACCAAGTTAACTTCTCCCAAGTCAACATGGAATCGCATGCATGTCAAAGAAATCAACCCTACAAGTTAATTACACATACATATTCAAAAACAAGGAAATTATCAACATCCATGTGTTCATGCATCTCTTGCTCATGCATGCATTTCATCCTTCAACTTCCACTTAAGCACACTGTACTTTCGAAGCTGAAATGGAATATAATGTAGATGCATCAATAGACATGCAACCTTAATCAGATAAGAAGTCTAACCATTTCTTACCAATCCCTTTCAAAGGTACTACCTTCGTCTGCACATCAGCATCATCATGTGAATCATCCATAGACACATCATTCATGGAATCTTCCCTTCCATTTTTGCCATCTTCTCTTTCCACTTTCTTCAGCTTTTGTGGAAGCATTGCTGGATTTAGGGTCCAACATTTTGCAACAAGATTTCCTTGCTTTTGGCAGTAAGTGCACTGCATGTGCATTCTCTTGACAACATGATTTGCCTTGTCGAATGGAGATTTGGCTTCTTTCTTCTTTTCCTTCAAAAGTTTCATTTATGTGGCCATCCTCTTCCAACATCTAGAAACATTATGGTTATCCAACCCACAAAAATAACATGCAATTATTTTCCCATACATATGTGGAAATTTATCATGCTTTTCACAATCAAAAGGAAAATGTTTAGAACCAGATTTATACCTGCCTCTTTCACCTTTATTGCCTTCATGAGGAGGTGAAGAAAATGAAGAAGTGGCTCCCTTTGGAACACCATCAACCTCTTCAAGGCTGTTAGAGTCTCCCCAACTCTCTGGTTCAAGTGTGTGCCTCTGAACACCTGCATCCTGCAACTGATGTTTCAAGCTATTGCATTCCTCCTGAATACAATCTTCACACTTTGTAATGAAACTCCTTCTTGGAGTTGTTTCAATGGCCTTCATGGTAGCTTTGGAACTTTCTCCATAATATTGTCCATAGTCAAGACCCAAATACTTAGGCCTTTCCTCAATCATTATTGGCTCAACAATACCTTGTGCATCTCTACCTAAGCCTTTTCCTTCATAGCCCATCTTGGACAATAGCTTGGAACCTATGCCTTTGGTATGTTTTTCAAAAGAACCAATATAAACATTCTTAGAGGAATTTGAAGACAAATTGGAATGGCTTACCTCTTCTTCAAGTTGATACTTGACCAAGGCTTCTTTGGCAACAAAGAGTTGTGACCACAACTCAATGCATCCTATTTAGGTTCATCTTCGCAATATGAAGTTGCCTCTCCATTTCCTGCAGTTTGTCAAAAAGCTACCGCTTCTCCTCCTTCATGGAATTCAACTGATCTCTAAGTCTGCTACTCTTCCTTCCATCCTCATACATTTCTCTCACCATATCCATCATGGTGGACAAGTTTTGCTTCATGTACTCATCAAAAAGTCTTGTGATGAAGAAATAAGAATTCGAGGACTCGCTTGTAGAAGTTGGCATCATGTCAATGAACAAAAGAACTTTAAACAAGAGTAATAAAGAGCTTATTCAGAAACCTTTTGCAACAAACCTCTTGTGCTACAAGGATTTCTTTGAGGTCTTTTGGGATAGAAGAATGCCTTCATCCTTTCTTCCTTCTTGTCCTTCCTAGACTGAGCTATTAATAGCTTTCCCTTCACCTCTGTAAACTTAAACAATAGTCAGTCTGCAAAACAAGAATATAATCGAACTCTAATTGTTTAAGCACCTTTCAGATAAGAAATCTTTGCTCTATCAATCAAGCATTCTAATATAACCTTCTTTGAAGGTGTGGTTAGTCAATCTCAAGCTCTGATACCACCTGATCTGAAAATTGGGCACTTACGCTTCTTGTCTAACTTACAAGAACCTCTCCCACTTCCAAAGCTTATGTATTCCCAAGTCACAAATGACTAACCAATGCGGAAGTAAATATGCTTGAAAAATAGGTGTATGCTTATGGTTGTTTTAACTGTTTATGTGCTTTAAAATTTGTTGTTTGTGCTGATATGTAAATACATATGAAAGTAGACAAATGCAGCAACAAGAAAACACATAAGACAACAATTTAATATGGATTTCACCCAAAACTCTTGGACTACGTCTCCGTGAGCTCTAGTCAACTCAACTAGGCTCTCTGCGATTATGGTCTAAGTTCCTTTTACAAGCCTTTGGCTCAACTCCACTATTTTACATAGAAATAATGGGTGTAGACACCATTTCAACCCTTGCTCTTGAAGCTCTCAGCTATCTGGGTCTCGGCTTTGGCTCTGGCTCTTAGCTCTGGAAATTAGCTCTGGCTTTGGCTCTGGCTCTTTGGCTATGGCTTCTTTGGCTCTCTACAACTCTCTAGCTTTTCACTTGACCTCCAAGTGACTCCCTCGGCTACTCTGCGCAGTAGCTTTCCTCTCTCTCTTCTTTCTCAGCTCTCCAACTTCTTTCAGCGTTCAACTTTCTCTCAATTGAGCTTTCTAGGATCCTTTGAGGCATTTTACTAGTTTTTCGTCTTCCCCCGTTGTTTCCCTACATTCAGTAATTCCTCTATGGCTCTGTGGCTTCTTTGCACTGTCTGTTCGATTGGCCATCTGGATTTGCAGCTTAGTGGCTTTCAAATGTCTCATTTTCTGCCAAAACACTTGCTTGTAGCTTGGAATGATGATTAGGAGCAATACAGAAGGAATCAGGGCTAGTTCATAGGTAAACATCTACAAATGGTTGTTCTCTTTTTATACAGAGAAATACACAAATACGCAAGAAAATCCGCCCAAATGTGGTCTATCAAACTTCAAAAATCATTAGTTATGCCTGACATGGAATTTAGTCTACCTATAGCCATTACCGTGCTCTCCACCATCGATCTACGGGACCTCTGATCCAATGGTCACCATGCATTTTCGGGTTTCTTAGGAGTACGGGGGTTACCTGCCCGAAAAGGTAGTTTCCCTGTTCCTCCGCCAAGCCACATGTCATTCATTGTGTGGAATCGAGTGGAACCACCCAAACCATTTACTGCTTGAGGCCTGCCTGAAATATGCCTTTATGGAGCTCATATTATAGAGATAATGGATAAATTCCCCTACGGGTCTCGGTTATATTGCCCCATTCGCATTTTTGTTGTATTTATACAAATACATTAAAACACTAAAAATATCGTCGAATGGCTTTATGGTGGACTTCAAATAATATGCATTTGCATTTATAAACCCTTTTGGGTCTGGATTCATCACTTATTGCATCACATATGTGTTTTGAGTAAAATCCCAAATACACGAGAAGCATGTGAAAATTTGAATTCCTGGACCTGAAATTTTATACAATCGGGTTCTAAAAACTTATTAGGTCTGGCCTTTTTATTGGCATCGGGGGTCATCGATCACCAATCATCGATATCAATGATTGCAGTGTCGCTCAGCTTGGGATTTTGTACATCACTGATGTCAATTCGCTAATTCAATCATTGGCGATCGACGTATCACAAGATCAGTGATCGACATATCGCATGATCACAATTGCAAGGTCCATGGTCCTAATATTGCACATATGTATGCCTCCGATCCAATACATTGGATCGATAGATCGAAGTTTCTTCCACCTCTGCCTAAGTTTGGCCCTTTGCCTTTTTCCAATGCAATTTCAATGTATAAGGGTTTTTTGTTATTTTTTGGGGATTTTGCCTCTTTTTCTAAAGGAAAAAAGGGCATCTTCTTTCAGCGATAACTTCTGCATCCTAAGTCCATTTTTGCCCATTCAAGTTGTAGTAGAACCAAAATGAAAAGATATCTGTAATGGGGCTATGTATAGGAACTTCCTTGGACTTTAATTTTCGTCTGTAAGAAACACTTAGACTTAGGAGTCTATCTACAATCCATTTTGGATCATCAGGCCTGTGGATAAATAGAAGGATATCAAAGATAGTTACTATTAGTGTCAGTGTCTTCACACTGCCATCAGTGATCAAAATTTCTCTTTTTGCATGCATTTTAGGTGTCTAATTCAATCAGCTACATTCCATTAGGTCATGGATCATCTAATGGTAGAGGTTTCATTACAGTTTCCCTCATGTCATATACCTACTGAATTGTTCAAACATATTTTCAGTTGTTCATAATCAGTTCCATTTCATTTTTAACCAGTCCTAGGGTTTAGTTTCATTAGGTCTTAGGGTTTCTCATCATGGTCGTTCAGAATAAATAAAGTGGTCAACTGATGAGCCCCAAAAATGGGTAACTTTATGGGCTCATTTTGCCTATTATTCTCGATTAATCCACCATTCTTCATAGTTTTATGCATACTTTTGAATATATTTATGTTAGTTGAATGAATGAGAATAGTCACTTGACCACAAAGTCTAATACATGCTTATTACAGATTTTTGGACATCTTTTGGACGAAGTTCAAGCATTTATGAGTAGTTTGAAAACCAAATACGAAGGAACAAGGCTGAGCATTTGTAGGAAGGGTGTCTTCTACACTAAATGACCCCTTCCTCGAGTTCTCCACCATCAACTCGGAGTTCAACAGCCCACCAAAGATGATTTCAAGGGGCAGTCGAGCAGGTTTTGTGAAGTGCCTGATTAACTACAGCTTTGAGCAGCCAAGCTCCCAAAGATAAGGAGGATTGTTGGGAGTCCTCCTGTTGCATAAGTATGAAGGCTTCAAGCCTTGGTAGTTTAGCTATTGAATAGTTTCTTTTCGCACTTTAGTGCAGCTCTGCATTTTAGCTCATTTTCGAGATCTTGTTGTAAACAATTTTGTGACATGATTATCTTTTGAGTAATGGAGATGAATTTCACTTTGCACCAGCTCTGAGCTTTCTTAGGAGGCTCTAGCTCTTGGGGTTGGGCCCAACCCAAGTGCCAATACCTCCTTTGTGTATTTTTATGTGTTTTCCTTGCATTCATAGAATAAATTTTGTTATTTAGGTTAAGATCTTGCTTTGATACTTAGGTTGTTTTTGATGATTAAAATAGCTTTTAATGCTTCAGGTTGATTTGATAGTTTGGTAGTAGAAAATATCTACAAAAATTCCATCAGGTAGTCCTTGATGTCATATCTCCCTCCTTGGGACCATGAGCTGAGACCAAGGCATACTTGCTGCCACAAAAACATTGTTTTTTGCCTTCCAATGCAATTGCTACTGTTAGACTTTAGGCTGGAAGAAGTTGATATCAATTGTGTTTGCATGTTTAGAGCTATTCTTTCTTAGTTTCCATAAGTTATCTTGCATGATTTCCTATCTATAAACTTTTGTTCATCATGTGTTGAGTTCTTAGGTCAGGTTAGTTCAAAATAGATAGATCTCTGGTTTTTCTAGTCTTTGTTCAATCAGCTTTCGAAAATAGTGTGCAGAGCACCTGTAATACATTCGTACCTACCCTTTCTCCATCGTACAACCTGTTACAGTCCCTAATTCCAGATTCCTTCTCTTCATTTACCACACTTTTCCAATTTGCCCTAATTCCTACATTCTTGTGGAACATTGCTCCCTCCATCCTTGAACAAATCCAACCACCTTCATCACTCCTTAGCTTCATTTACCAGATCCTAGACCCCTTCACATCCTTATCCATCCTTAATTTCCACTTTGTCACCATTTTTACACCATCAACCCTCTGAAATCCTCTTTCAGTTGTTCCTGTAGAACTTCCTATAGAACCCCTGCAAACTTCCTGTAGAAGTTCACGTGAGCAGTTTTTCGAGATCTAATCACTGTGAAATTCTATGGAAGGGTGCTAGGGACCCCTTAGGCCCACTTCTCACCTTCCCAACCTCCTGCAAATGCCCACTCCATTTCCTTTTGCCAATCAACCTCTGCACAGTCAAAAATAATTAAAGCACATGGATAACAATTCTGCAAGATTACTCAAAAATACAAAAAGATGCTTTTTCCAGATTTTCCTTCAGAAGTAGCTTAGTCACATGCATTTTACCTTTATAAGATTAAATGGCATCCATTTCATCAACTTTCATCTCTTTTCGTGCACCAGTAGCGTTAGTGAGTAAAACTAGGGTTTGCTAGGGTATGCATTTTCCGCTTTCAGCTTCTTTCTGCAAGTAGACTAGCCTCTTTTGAGTTAGATCTCATCCATCACAGTTAAAATCTTCTTTTAAGAGCTCATGGAAGTTATCTTAAGCTCTTAGCGAACTTTTGTTAGCTGATCAAGTGATAGCGTTGACACCTAATCCTCACGATTGGGTGAATTTATGTAAATAGTTAAATTAGGAATGTGAACAGTCATCAGGAGATGAACTGAACAGTCACATTCTTTTTATATAAAAATAGCATACCTAATGAAATAGATAGAATTAGTTTTACTACCTATTGGAGAGTTACTGCCTGGCCTGACATGGTATCAGAGCCAGTTCTCAAAATAAGTTGTAACTCCCTTCATTTTTTGGCTACTGTGGGCTGTACGCTCGTCTGAGCACTAATCCAGTGAGCACTGTCCTCAACGCCTCTATCCTCTGAAGGATTAATTTGGTGAATGATTACTTGGTCCAGAGTGGAAGGAAGAAGAATGCCTCTATTAAATCGACATACCATCGGTAACATAAATGTTTTTCCTGCTGCCTGAAATACGTTTTTTGCTTTGAATATTTCAAATGAATGACTGTTCATGCATATCAATGCTGTTGTTTTTCAAATGAATGGTATCAATGCATATCAATGTGTATCAATGCGTATCGAATGGTATCAATTCATATCAATGCTGTGTTTTTCACATGAATGACTGTTTCAACGCATGAAGGA